>CAUHTR010002301.1:0-42290 GCA_959609185.1 Schmidtea polychroa
TGAGAACTAATTCATCAGAATAAGTTCAGAAAGGATCAAAATACAAGAAAACGTACAAAATCAGAAAAAATATTAATAAAGGAAAACATGAGTTAAGTAAACAGAATGAAAAGTAAACAAAGTGGATTCTGGCAAACCATTATCATGACAACATGAGTAATGGGAAAACGGGAATGAGATTATTGCAAGGGAGACGCACGGTGGGACAATTAATTATTTCTTTCAAAGGAGAAAAGATGAAAAAGTTCGCGAGGCAAAGCTTGTCAAAAGAATACAACATAGTAGAAATACCATTAATCAAGGCGATTATTTCAACTTTATAATGGAGCTCAAATTCAGAAACAATAGGCATTTTGCTTCAGGTAGGGATGAAGAAAGCGACAATAGGATAAAAAGGAAAAACTAAGATAGACGATAGAACTAGCGAAAAGGGAAATTAAAAAGAGAGTCAAGTTAAGTCAATGAAGTAAATAAAAGAGGTGATTATTATTGCAGAATGTGCAGTATCAGAGCGGTTACATCAGAACTTATTGAATAGACGGAACAGACATTATATTTCGATATTAGGCGTTTTGTAAATTGTAGTTTATACTAATTTAATTATAAATATACATTGAGTATTTTTTAGTCAATTGTTTTTACAAAACACGCTGAGTCAGAAACACCAACGTTAATATTTATTTAAATCGATTCAACATTGGCCATTTAGACCTGGTTGGTTCACTACCAATTGAACATGGTTTCAGCTACATTCTAATCATGATTGACTGAAAAACAAGATGGTTCGAATAAATCCCCAGTATATCAATTTCAGTCAACATTGCCACCTTATAGTTTTTAAAGAATGAATTTCTCAATATGGTAGATCGAAATACAGTCATCCTTTTCACCTACTCTGCTTGAGAAACACTTCATGGAACACTACACAAGTCAACCCAGCACAACTTCTATTTGGAACTTCAATTTCCTACCTACAGAATTAGTCGATTTAGACTCAACTCCAACTATCCTCGAACTTAACCTTTCACATAAAATGTACTATCAACAGAAGAACGAAGAATTGGTATTTCCTGGCAAGGCACCACCACAAATAATAAAAACAATTAGCACTCCTTAGAAAAATAAGTGACAAATAATCGATGGTTAAATAAAATTTTATATTTAATTTCTTACACCTAATTACACAAGTTAAAAGTCTCTATAATACAAGTGGGTGTGTTCATCAGTCGATGACTCACCATTTATGACAATGTGAAGTCATTTACTTCATTTCAATTATTCAATTTTACAAGTAAGATTTTTTAATTTAAGTAACTTTTAAGGTTTGAATTTTGATTTTATAAAATTATGAGATCACTATTCAAGCNATGTTAAAAATGCAATCTCACCTGCCTAATGTAGCATCTGCTGGTCAACTGAAAAATGTCGAGTCTGATCAACGATCAAAATACTTGCAAAAAAGAGGGAAAGCGATCGTCCAGTCATCAATGGCGAGTTTGAGTCCAGCTGTTCAAGCATCGGCAGGCGCGCATTATCCCATAGGCACAGTAGGCACAGTGCCTAGGGCCTACGAATATTAAATGGCCTACGAAAATATGTATTTATACTTACGAAAAATGTATATTATAAATATTTAACCAGAGCATGAAAAAAAAATTGATTTAATTCATAAAAATTAAAAATTTATTTTCAAAAAAATATAAAAAAATAACATTAATTTAGTAAACAATTTATTCAATTATTATCTAAAATAACTTTTCTGCATTTTTTATTTGCGAATTCGACAATAACCTCATCGAAACTAATCTCTCGCATTAAATCACTTTCAATAGATAAAAGTGTTAGTGCTGACAATCGTTCCTGCCCCATAGTTGATCGGAGACAATTTTTAATTCTTTTAAGCTTTGAAAAACTACGTTCCCCTTCCACATTCGTACCAAATATTGATAAATAAATTCGTAACACAATATTTACATTGGGAAAACTGGTAACTAATTTATCATTTATTTGTGCAACTAACATTTCGTTCACTGATTTTTTATCTCCATACATTCGTGAAAATAATAAAAACTCGTCACAAAATGCATCTTCAACATCTGAAGAATATATTTGCACTAACTTGTTTGCTTTCGAAACTATTTCATCATTTGTCAAAGTTCTGTCCACTAAAAATTAAACCTTTCATATAACATTCCGTATGCTTCAAGACGTTTACGCATCTCAATAATAAGTTTATCTACTATTATATAAAAAGATTCAATACGAAATTTGTTACTTGCACTCAGGCTCAAACTAGGATCGGTGTTGTCTAAAACTTCGTCAAAAAATCTATTTCTTATTCGTTTACGTTGTGTATGTTGTTTATATTCGGAAGTTGTAAGTTTTTTTGCCATGGTTTCAAATTTATCAAACTCTATACGAATACCATGAAAGTAAGCTATGAGAGTTTTAAATAATTGACAATGGTACATAATTCTATGCCAGTCTCCTGCAGAGCTTTATTGACAATATTAATATTTTGCAATAAATCATTCCAAATAACACACATCAATGCTGTTTCAAAATTGTTCAGGTTTTTTATTAAAGATTTAGCTTCCTGCACAGCCACTGCAGGCTGACGTTCGCTTTCAGTTATTTCAAACAATGCTTTTTGAATTTCTGAATAATTCATGAATAGAGCTTTAGTAGCATCATGTCGTACAGACCATCTGGTTTCTGATAAATTTTTTACAACACAAGTATTTTCTTTCATATTGTCTTTAAATTTGGACCATCTCTGTGGTGAAGCGGAAAAAAAAGTATATATTGCTTCTAAAATTCCAAAAAACTTTACTGCTTCCAGGCAACACTCCACAGCAGTTGAACCCACCAAATTAAGACTATGTGCAGCACATGGAACCCATTCCGCCAGTTTATTTATTTCTCTAAATCTAGCTTGTACACCTGTATATATGCCGCTCATATTACTGGCGTTATCATATGATTGGGACCTGCAATTTCCAATACTTATGTTATGATGTTCCAAAGTATGTCGTATAATGTCGAATAAATATTTTCCATCGTGTTGTTCAATTGCAATAAATTTTAAAAATCGTTCAACCACATTTCCACATTTAAGGACATACCGAATTATCACGGTAATCTGGTCCATATGACTAATATCAGGAGTTGAATCAATGCTGATTCCATAATATTTCGCTTCTTTAATTTCAGATATTATCTGCGTTGTTACCTTGGATTCTAGTATACCAATAAATTCTTCACATATAATATTAGATAAATAGGAAACATTTCCTCTTCCAGGATTTCCATGTCTTCGAATATGCTCCTTTAAAAAAGGATCAAATTCGGCTATAAGATCGATACAACCAAGATAATTTCCATTATTAGAACAATTATGAATTTCATTATTCCCACGGAATGGCAAACATCTTTCAGATAGAAATTTTATTACGGCAACTATTCTCTTTAAAACTTCAATCCAGTATTTACATAATTTATCTTTCTCTTTCTGTAGTTCTACATCAATTTTACTGTTCTTCTGTAATTGAAACATAGCTGATACTGCGTCAAGATGATCTTTTTATTTTTCATGTGATGTAATCCTGGACATTGCATTTTTCCAATCATCAAATCCAATTTTAAATTGATTGAGAATTACGTTCACGTTCACTCTAGGGAAAAGCTTGCAGATATAACAATGTACTGTTCCAGTTGATGGAGAATATATAAGCCAGTCTCTTTCGATTGTTTCCCCATTTGTTAATTTCCTGATAAAATATTCTTTACGTGGATATCTGGTTTTGTCTCCATATTTTCTACCCTTCAAGAGAAAATTGAAATCTATATTTTGCGAAGGCTTATTTTCAGAAAAATAATTTATGAGATCAGCAGTAATATCCCAATTAGCTGGATCATTATTATATTTTAAGTTTAAATTAACTTTTGATATTTCATTAGATATTTCTATTATATTATCCTCTAAAGATATAATTATTTCGGCAGAAGTTTGACCTTCTACTACCTCTGTCTCACCTGTATACGTGCCCTGTTTATCAGTACTAATATCTTCTGTACCACTACTACCACATGATAATTGTTCTGAAGTTTTATTTTGATTTTGGTTTTCTGGTCCAATAAATTCGTTTACATTTGTAGAACAGCTTTCATTATTTCCTCTTGTTGCTGTTATATATTTGAGTAGTGAACCTTTCATGTTTTTCAATGCTTCTTCTTTGACAATTTTCTTTTTACGCTTTTCTGAGCCTGACTCATGTTTTCTCTTATATCCGTCAGACATTTCTTTAAATTTTAAACTGGCTAAACTAAATATAATTTTTATAGTTAGAGGAAAATATTTAATATTATGTATACTTACTTCAAGAATTTCAGTTCTATGAACAATATACTTAATCTACACTTTTATAGATTTTATATAGAGATGCTGATACAAATCACTTGTTTTTTGATTTACTATTAAATAATTTATATTTGGAATTACATATATATTAATATTTTTATTAAATTATTATATATTTAAAAAAGAAGACTTACTTTTAAATAATTAATATTTACAGTTTACAGAAATATTATCGTTTATAAATAACATAACTATAGATAACTTTAACAAAGAATAAACACTATTATAATTCTTAAATTTTTCTGAAAACTAATTGTAAAAAAAGTACTACAAAAAAACAATTGCAACCATAAATTCACAGCTACTAAATACGCAAATTTAAATTCTTAAATTCTTAAATTTAAATTTTAAAAATTAGCGATATAGCTGACTTCATTAGGGATACTGTACTGACAAAAAATTATGCGAGAGGGTCTCCCAAGCTAAAAGTGCCTAGGGCCTACGAAGATGTTAATTCGGGTCTGAGCATCGGTACCAAAAACGGAAATTACCAAATATAATATTTGTAAATATCGTCAGATTTTTCCTCAAGTCGACTATAATCTTCTAGTTGAGCTAAGAAATTAGTGATGGGTCTTCCTTTCCTACGACATGATATTGATTTCCTATTAGTTACTGTCTATGAAGATGTTCGATTTCTCAGTAGCTCGCCGATGGAACGTTGTGTCTTTATCTTCTCCTGATTTTTCTTTTTTCCCTTATTTTACCCTTTCCTGCTGATTTGATCTACCATTCAACACCCGTTGAATGCTCAAAGTTGGTAATGTGTCGCATGGGTGAATGCTTGTGAAAAGTGAGCATATTCCGGAATACTGTAATCGTCAAGTATTAGGGTGAGTTCACGGACTGCCGATAGGAGGCCTATATCTGATTTCCCTCAGGTCCCTGTCTACTATACTTCACCTCTTCTCACTCGCATATTTTATCATAAGACACCCTACTCCCAATAAATAAACCTCGACCAAATTTTTTGTCCTGAATAATTAGTAAACCCTACGCAATGAATCACAATATGGACACAAAAATACACCTACATATAAAAACACAGACAAACTCGCATTTGTTGGTTTAGAAATACGATCAATACGTTGAAGGTGTTTAAAGGATTAATAATTAACGACAAAGCGCAATTGCGAATTAAGACCTTGTTGACAACCCACATTTTATTTTGAAACGCACATTACACAAGTCTATTTTTAATTTGCGTTGGATAAACATTTTTCACTATTCGGGTACCCTGGCACGCTAAGTTTTCCGAGTTTTTTGTGCCACTTAGATCTTATCTTGGACTTGCGCTGGAAGCATTACGTGAGGTGAATAAATTCCGGCCCTCTTGATCGTGGTATTGACACATTGATTACCTGCACTATTACGTGCTTGCCGATGGAACTCTGGTGCCTTGTACTACATCGACCTGTCGGAGCCGTTTCTTCATAAGCCTCTGAGCGAAACTAGGTGTCTTCTAGTTTTTGCAACTGATCTCTTGAAGCTCGCCACGCGACGAATTATCTTTGAATCATATATATAAAATTGACATCAACACGTTCAATGCCATGGGGATGACTTGTGACCTTTAACTCAACTTGATGGTAGCGCCGTGGGTACCATTGGTCACCGGCGCGCCAATATTACTAGAAAGAAAAAAATTAGAACAAATTCCTATACTTAAAAGTTCTTCCTTATTACCATCGTTACTACAACGGTTTGAAGAAATTAATGCAGTATAAAACATAGCGTGTCATTCAACGTGATAATCAATCCATTTACAATCCATATCGCTATTTTCCTAAATCTTCATCAAAAATAGAAAAATATTATTTTGCTTATGCTTGACAGACGGTTATTATAACTCTCACGTTCAGAGATTTTGTTTTTCTTTAAAAATGATAAAAACCAACAAAATCTTAAATAATTAATTTGTGTTTTTTGAATAGCTTTACCTACAGACCTCCATTGATCGTTTTCTTCCAGATAATGCCTTTACCCGAAGAAATATGGATTTTTCAATTTTTTAATATGTTTTGTAATCAACATTGCTTTACATTAGGCTTGCCAACTCTCCCGTTTTGCCAGGAGTTCTCCCGGAATCGGCTTTCGTCTCCCCTCCCGGTTAACTATGATCCGTCTTTATGAACAAATCTCCCGTCTTTCCGTTTTTATAATATTTTACAAATTTTCAAGAAAAAAGTGCAGTTTTCGAAGTTTTAACTTTTATGTGATTTCTCTAAAATCATCAAAGCTATTGAAGTCAGCCCAACGACTAGAAAAATATGCAATTTTAAAAACAAACAAAAATAGCATGATTTGTAAACTGTACTATGTAATATGTAAAAATAATTGTTTTGTTTAAATCGTTATGGTATTAGTCATCATATAGTTAAAATCACTAACATGTGTAAACCAAAAAAGTGAAAAAAACACCTGTTATATTATTTCTTAAGCGTTATACTGTTCGCAATTTTATAATCCCCCGGGTTCGAGGTTGTGGGAGTTGGCAACCCTACTTTACACTAGAACACTTTTGAGCATTTAGGATTTATCATTTGTACAAATCCGAAAAATCAACATTACACTAATAAATGAAAATCTCTATTTTACTAAATAATTTGTTGTAAATCGAAACATTTCCTGTTATTAATATTTAATTTACAAACTTGTAATACAAAAATTCAATAATTTAAACAACAAACCAAAAAAATAAAAAAAATAATTTTCTTTGAAAAGATTTATTAACTGAACTTAGTTTTTATCTGAAAAAGAAATTTTTCCTGATTTATTGAGTATTAAATATAAAAAATATTTATATTTTGAAAGTATATGAAATAAATATCAGATAATGTTTTAATTAGGAATGATTTACTAGAAAGTATATAATATATATTTATTGGAAATCCATTTTATAATTTTAGCAGTTACCGCTAAAAATATAATTTTTTTCCATTTTGAAATTATTCTTGATTCTTCCCAGAATTTATAACCCATATTTAAGAAAAATGGAATATAAATCGCTAGATGAAATATACGATATGATATACAACAATTCGGAAAACAAATCTTTAGCAAAAAAGCATCTGACTAAAGAAATTGTTGCAAAATATAAAAACACTAAAAGCAAATTCGGAGGAACTTTAGCAATGTGTTTAAACACAAGTTTTCAGTTTGAATTCCTTATATTATATTCATTATTTCTTAAGATGCGTATAATCCAAGAGCTTTAATGTGCCGGACGGCCGACCCAGATTGCTACGATGTGTTTGGAGATTACTTTAATGAGCTCATCAAGGATTACCATAAGGTATTTTTTTTACTTTTATAATTAGTAATTATTACTGCTCCTAATTATAACATACAGGTATAAAAAATATAATAAATTCTAAATGATGAAAGAAAATATTAATTTTCAAATATTAATTTTACAATACTTTTTCACTATTGAATGTTGTATCCTATAATGGTTATTGCTAATTTCAATTAGCCTAATTCAAATGAGTTCAATTTACAACATGTGATTCAAACGATTTTGAAGTGTCAAAGAATAAATAATACTTTTACTAAATGGGTTAAGTTAAAAAAGTTAAATCCCACACATTTTAATATTATCGCTCATAATTTTTAAAGCAATATTATTCTCCACATAAAAATTATTCTTTACTAAAAAGGAGAATAATATATTTTTCTTTATTTGAGCCATGGCCAAATACGAATACGTTTAAATTCGAAATATGAAGTTATCACTCAGATAATGTATTTACATTTCTTTTATATTATATTAGAAAACACCACTCGAAAATTATTTATATTAAATAGGTTACACTGTCATCATCAGGTAGAAACAAAAAACTATAAATTTTAAATTGTTCATTCGAACAAAATTATAGAAAAAATATTTTAAATTATAAGCCAAATAATTTATAAATTTTATTTTTAAACTCTCAAAAAAATTTTTATTAAATTTAATAATTTTTTACATTAATACATATCATTTTACACATAAGTTCCATATTAAATTAAGTATTATTTTTATTAATTAGATACATCATTTTTTAATTTCAGTTAATTATTATATTCGTACATTCGAAAATGTATGTCATTATATTTGACAAAATTTCCCATTATCTTTATCTATAATATATTATTCATTTTATGATTCATTTCATTTTATAAATGTTTAGGAGACTGCTAAAATTTCATGTTAAATAAAAATATTGATTTATAGTCTGAAATGAAGATAGAGCAAATTGTTATGATAGTAATTGATCAATAGTGTAAAACCAAAGATTTGACCGATAAATTTAACACGTTTGTGCAGTTGAATTAAAAATTTATGTATTCATCATTTAAACAATTAAATTCATCAATTTACGATTTGTTGTTAATCAAAGAAGTCAATTTCTCGCGACAATGCTTTGAATATTCAATGACCAAGGATTTCATATTGAAGTCAAAAGTTATAGATTTTATTTGAATATGAGATTCTTTCGAATTATTTATACTTCACATAAATGTTCTAGGACAAAATGATACGAACAAAATGGTATGTGGACATAATAGTGTGAAGAAAAAGGTATAGACGAAAAGGTGATCTCCAACTTCAAAAACAATTGCACGTGTATAAAGTTTGGCTTTCCAATTAATTTATTCACAACGCCAGAGTTTCTATCATCACTTCTATCGGAACGACCTGAAGCGTACAAAGAAAGAACTGCTTGAATTGAAATATACATCATTGTTATTTCCGTAAACATCTTCATTGTCATAATCGTCAACATTTGAATTTTCATACTCATCAATAGTTTCATTATCATTATCATCAAAATTTTCATTTGTGCATTAAATGTCTCCAACATAATTTGAGTCATGGATCCTATGCTTTGAGAATATTGAAAAGAACTTCTCGATCAGCTATTGAAATTGCATTGCTGGATGCGATAGATTTAAAATGAACAAAGATATCCTTAGATCCACTATCATTATCAACACTTATGAATTCATATTCATTCTTTAAGTTAAAACCTTTCATAATGAAAACAAAGGTTTTAAAAATCTCTATTCTATTCAAAAATTCGCCACAAACCATTTTTAAAAGAAACTTCTATAAATCCAAAAATCACTTTTTTAATTAAATAACAACTTAAAATTCCTTCCAAATTACCTTGGCTCGCGTCAATCAATACTCAATGCACATACAGACGTAATACATAATTAAACTCAGGATTGTGAAAAATGAAACTTAGTAATTTATTAAAATATTAATTAATTAGAAATATATAATCGTAGCAAAGCACGGCAATACGGCTAGTAAATAAATAAATACTATAGTAACTATTTAATCACAGCAGTTTGTCAGTTTCAAATACAGCTTAAAAAGAGTGCAACAAACTTCCATATTAAGTTATTTATTGTTTCCGTGTTAACTGCTTTACTTCAAAGCACAATGACAGTTCAGTGGTGGTTATCATAAATTTAATTTTAATTATCTGAGTTAAAAAATAGCCTTGAATTTGATTCACGGACGATTGCACATGTACTGACTTCCGTTCATGGAAGGTTGAGTTTGGTTGATAAAGAAAATTAAAGATAACTTAATCGAGTTAATTTACTTGTTAATCTTAGTACAATTTTGTCCATACCATTTTGTTACGCCACCTACATAAATTTTATAGTTTTCTTCTAGAGGACAGCGTTTTGGTTCTTTGCTTCTAATTTTTCAAAATATTATAATTTATTGTGTAGGTTACGAGGTAAACTTGGAATTTATTTGAATATTTATGTGAATATTTATGAAACCTAATATTTAGGCAAATTAATAAAATTATTTATTTGTATATTTCATATTTAATTATTCGCTATTAAATTTAAATAATTCAAACTTAGGTAATGACAAAAGAAATTGAACATCCCGCAAGTGATTTTGGGGATATAGAACAGTTACCTTTTAAGAATATGGACATTGATAAAGTTTATATTAACTCAACTCGTGTACGATTCGGTAGAACTGTTAAAGGATTTGCTTTTGCCCCGGTCATCACAAAAGAAGACAGAGTAACATTATCGGAACAAGTATGTATATATTTATATGCTAATTTAATTATATTTAGATCGCTAATGCTCTCAAAAACTTAACAGGTGAGTTACAGGGTAATTATTATGGATTAGACACTATGACAAAAGAGAAACAGGACGAATTAATAAAAGATCATTTTCTATACAGAGATGATGACCAGTAAGATATATTTTATGTATTAAAAATCTTTAATGTCTGTAAACCATCTTAAACTCAATATATACAAAATATGAGGCGAAAAGATCAGTTAGGAATGCATACTACCACACAAACATACGAATATATATATAAATATATAGCAGGGGTGCCCACTAATTTTTCTAGGAGAGCTACATTCACATCCAAAATGTGTATGCGATCTACTTTTTTAATACTTACATAATATTTACAAAATTAAATTAAACTAAAATTAACTAAATAANTACTTACATAATATTTACAAAATTAAATTAAACTAAATTAAACTAAATAACATTTTGGAAATGGTGAAATCAAAATTAAAAAATGTTATTTAGTATTACCATAGAAATGGAACACAGAACATGAAAATTGGCAAAAAATTTAAGCATAAAACAGAAATTTTATATAAAATCTAAATTTATATAAAAAATATTTTTTTATGAAGATCTACTAAAAAATCCTTCGCGATCTACCGGTAGATCGCGATCGACCTTATGGGCACCCCTGATATATAGGGCCGGTCCTAGGTTATTTGACGTCCCAGGCAAAAATAAATTTGGGCCCCCTTATAAAAACTTCATAAACTCTGCTTGGGTCTGCTGATGAATTGGTTGTATTGTATTCTATATACATATGTAGATATAATAGTTATAATGACGTAATTCGCATCAAATAGAAATAATATATATGCATGTTTTTATTGCATTACAGTGCAAATTTCTAAGATCGATGCGGTGTGGATATAATATCAGATTATGTTTCTTAACAATATTGTTTGATAATTAATTTTAAGTGAATATTGCGCCTTTATTTGGTTACACGATGTCCCACAAGATCTAGTGCCCCAAGCGATCATCTGTACTGCCTGACCCTACATATTAATAAAACACTGGATTTGCCACTTGTAATCTCTTAAAAATATTAGTTATTAATGACAATAGAAAGCAGTTGAAAATAAATGAAGTTCTAAAAGGAGCAAAACTGATAAAAGAATTTTAGCATAAAGTTATTGCTTTAAATTTCTCAATTTATTATCATATTTAAATGAGTCCTTCATAGAGTTCTCAGAGACGCTGGAGGTTATCGCGATTGGCCTAGTGGAAGAGGAATATTTTTAAACAATGACAAAACATTTGTTGTATGGATAAATGAAGAGGATCACATTAGAATCATCTCTATGGAACCTGGAGGAGATTTACCAAAAGTCTATCGAAGACTAATAGCTGTGGGATATAAAAATAATAAATTTCATGAATAAATTTTTTATTTTATATTAAGGGACTTAAAGGACTTCAGGAGAATTTAGAATTTGAGAGACATAAAAGATTCGGTTTCTTGACTTTCTGTCCGACAAATTTGGGTACAACAATGAGAGCGAGTGTTCATATTAAAATACCATTTTTGTCAAACCTACCAAATTTCAAAGTAAGAAATTTAATTATGATAATTTTCATGTGATTGGTCAAAATAAAACTTAAAAAATAAAAATTACGAATAATATCTTAAAATTAATAAATAAATATTTTTACAAATCAATTAAATTTAAAAAAATGTCAAAAAATTAATCATTCAAAATATCTTTTAAAAACAATAAAATTAAAATTTGTATATTGCTCCTGACTTTGGGATTTTATTAATTATTGAATTGCTAGAATAACTAAAAATGGTAACAATGACAAATTATAGAACTTTAAGAAGAAGTGAACCCTTCTGAACTGCCTTTTACCTGATTTTCATACTGAACATTCTTTGATTTGAATGCCTGTATATTCCTTTTGATAAGGTATTGCTACTCTTGTACTTTATAAATTTATTAAATAGCTAATTCTTGATTACAATGACTAAATGTGGGTGAAATTCCGTTTTCTGAATATCAAAGATAATAAAAGAAATATTAGACAATGCATGTATTCAAGAAAGAAACTGGTAAAATAAAAGAAAATATTTGTTAGTCTTTAAAATAAATTCAAAATCTTTCAAAATATTACACCTTTACTTCACAATACTTCATGAAAATTGAAGCAGAATTTTCCATGTATTTTTCAAGTGAAATGATATTTGGATTTCACTCTTACATTTTTAATTAAATTGTTTCACAATTTTATTTTTTCGATATTTCATTAAAATTACTGAGAATTATAAAATAATGCAAAATTACAAATAAAAACGCAAAATGATGTTTAACAATTAACAATAAACGAAAAATTGAGTGTCATAAAGTATGTTACGTAAAGCAAGGTATTTGTGTGATTGTGATCTTCTATTGTTAAAACGTTTCTACAATTATAAATAAATATTATTTATTATAACAATTTTTTTTTATTTTTTCGCTTATTGCCTTACCAGCTTATCAACTGGCAACAATTGTATATTGCGCAATTTGGGTAACCATTTACTGGCACAGCATCTATGATCCAATAACCGTTAGAGTGAACAAAAATTTATTAGTAGATAAAAGTTTTCATAAGTTCTTTCAAATTAAATATTGTTTCCTTTATCTTTATTTTTTTTCAGACTACAGATCAATATTTATTTTTTCATTCGAAAATGCATTGTAATTATTTTACAAAATATCGATCTATAGCAACGGTTCTTAAACGTGGGTCGCGACCCACTTTTGGGTCGTGGAGCATTTTTTCTTGGGTCGCGGAGCATTTTGACAAATTGAGGCAAATTTAATATTCTTTGAAAAATATTTTACATTTCAAGCGAACTTTAGCTTAAAATTTGCTTTATAAGAAAATTCTTATGACTATTAACCAAAAATAGCTTTTTTAATGATCATTCAGAAGAAAGTTTAAAAATTAAATTTGTTTATTCTTAAGAGTATTGTTTAAAATATTCAATTCAAAAAATTAATACAGAAATTTACATAATTTAAAAAACTGTATTATAACTTTCTATTAAAAAAAATTATTAAAATTGAAAAATTATATTCCTCATTATGAAAAAGCATGAATATAAAGAAGAATACTTGGATTTGGGATTTACATATATAATTTTGAGTACTTTAATTCTTTAAAAATTTTTTTGGGTCGTTTGGAGAAATATTTTAGGATTTTGGGTCGTGACCAAAAATCCTTAAGAACCGCTGATCTATAGTCTGTAAAGAAATGGTGATAAAAGATGAAGATAAATAAAGATAAATTGAAAATGAAAGTAGATCAATGGTGAAAAGGATAAAAGAGTGTACAGTATTCGATAACTAAATCTCAAAGCATTCCATAATTGAAATAAAGCAAGACATTCCAACCTGGTGGCAATAATATTTCAAGGTAATTGTACCGAAAGTTATATAAATTGGGGTATCAATTATTTTTTATTTATTATTTTTATATTCAAATAGGTGAGAGTTGTTAAGTATATTTTAGTTGGGCGTTGCTGTTAAATGACAAATCTGTGATCTTCATATAAATAGTTAAATTTGGTTAATAACGAATTAATATACTTAATGTTTTATTTAGTGAAGCTCCAAGCTGTTTACGCGTTTCCTTGATTACAAAGTATTTGTACCATGGAATAATGAGTTTTAAAAAGGGTCATTGAAATTGTGAAAATAAATGTTTATTTTAATTATTTTAATTTTAATTTAATTATATAATATATTATAATATATAATTTTTGATTTTATCATTTTAATTTTGTTTTTATATAATAATTTTTAATTTTAGCAAATATGTGAGAAATATAGTTTACAAGCTCGTGGAACTTATGGTGAACATACTGAAAATGTTGGTGGTGTATTTGATATTAGTAATCAAAGACGACTGGGTCTCACAGAAATTCAGGCAGCAAAAGAAATGTATGACGGAGTCAACGCTGTAATAGCTATTGAAAAAATGTTGGGAAAATATAATAAAACAGCGCCAGGTAATACAATTATTAAAATAAAATACCGTATATTTCGGCGTATAAGGCGACCGTCAGATAAGACGAGGTACAAAATTAGAGCAAATTTTTATGATTTATCATATATCGGTTGTAGTAGTATAAATACAACTAGTATAAATACAACTACCTGTACTGTAATACTTTCTTTTATATCGGTTGTATAAGACGACCCACAATTTTCAAGGGTGATTTTTTGACTTTAAGGGTCGTTTTATACGCCGAAATATACGGTAAGTATAAAATTAGGTAATTTATGAATTTAGGGGATTATAACTAATACAGGGGATTATAAAATAATAAATTTTACCTTATTATGTCCAGGATAAAACTCCCAATGACAATAACTGAGTATTACATCTATTAAAAACAGAAAAACAAGATTAGTATAGGTTTTCAACTCTAATCAAATGGATAGCATTTCATTAATTAAAAGGATGTCAGAACGACAACCACTACGAAATAAATCAAAGAGACATGGAATTAATAAAGGATAGTCATAAAGCTAATGGGTATAGATGGAGGTGTAAATCAACAGCAGTCCACTACAAGTCAGTAATATATTTTTGGGGTTTGCTCATAAATATTCAGATCGTGCACTTTTGGGCAAAGGATTACATCCAAAATCAAGTAATCATATAGCTTAATATTGACAAAAATACTGTATGTGATAAATGCAAGGAATTAAGAGAGATTTGTATGCATGAAATTCTAATAGACTGATAGATGTTATTAGGCGAATATGATGAAAATGGCGTACCAATCGATGTAGAAATTTACATGAGCTCAGTTGTTAAAAAAAATTCAATGTAGGAAAGTTGGTGAACACTCGTTGGATATTAGGTGGCATAGAGATAAACAAAAACGTTGATGAGTGAAATACGAAGATATATGTTACCCGGGACACGGATAATAACAGATAATTAGTCTGCATATAATGAATTGAGTAGAAGTAATGAATATACCCACAATTTCGTGATACACGCATATAATTTTTTGTCACCGGAGGGTCCAAATACACATACTGAAAACATTGAGAATTTGTGGCATCAAGCTAAACAGAAATTAAAATACCGAAATGGCACAATTGAAGAATTGCTTGAAGGATATTTGTTTTGAATTTATGTTCAGGAGAAAATATGGAAAAGAACACATTTTGTTATAACATCATGCTTCCTATTGAAAAGTTTTTGGAAATCAATTGATAACTTTTAATTTGTTTTGCATTCAAAGTACACATTCCGTGTTATTAAGTTTACCTTTTGAATTTTTATAGCTATTCATTACTTCTTTTAGAATTTTTTTCAATTTATTATTTGAAATTATTATTATCCCCGTATATTAGTTATAATTTCCTTTGCTAGCAAATTAAATAAAATTTTAATTATTTTTAAAATTAATCACTGTAACGACCCAATAGTTTATGATAAAATATTGAATCAATGCAAGTTAATTTTTCTATAATACATAAAAGTCTTGAGGACAGTTTTTGAAACTTATTACGATTTTACGACACTAAAATTGTTAAAATTAAAGATTTTATTAGAAATAATGAAATTTTAATAAAATTTCTGCAATATATCTGTTAGGGAACATTGCGTGAAACTACATATAGATACTAGTTTGGGGGAAATTAATTAGTAATTCCGTAATTCAGCACATCAATAATATTCAGTCATGCATCAAACAAAATTTAAGTATATTTACAGAATACTTAATGTTATCCATAATTTTTTTGTCGATAATTCAATGTAAATATTTTTTTGCAAATGAATCAGAAATGAATGTTGAACAATGTTTTTATGTCTTACAAATATGTCAATCGCTATGTAAAAATATAATTTAATTAATTAAATAAATAAAAGTAAAATAACATAATTAATAATAAATGTATGTTGTGGATTGATATGGTATTCAAATTCCTTATAATTACATTACTCGACGTTGAATAAAAATCCTCGTGAAAATTTATTTAAATATTGGAAACAAATTGGATTGTTTTTGAATTTAATAAATATTGATATTTAATTATGGATTTTATAAATACTAAAAGTATAAGAACGAAGAAACCGGATGTTTCATGAGAAATAAGAAAGTTAAAGTGATGCTGGAGCATATTAAAAAATTGAGCGAATAATTATGCTTAGAGATAAAGAAACGCAATACTGCTATTAAAATACATGAGAGCAATATCAAAATCAGAAGTGCAACTGGATGTGAAGTGTTTGAAAAATATAATTAAGTTTGGGAATCGGACCGATTTTCACAAATCACTTTTCCAAAATTAATGAGTGTTTTATTTCAAAAGGAAAACTGAATAGACTGTTTCATTCACTTTGTGGAAGAAACTTATTTGTGGAAATTCATTCAAAGAGAACAGAGATGAATTGAAAAATGTATTGGAATAAATTAAAAGTATTCGGCCAAAAATGAAAATAAATATGATGAGCCTAGGAAAAGATTAAACATAAAGATATATCAACAGAAAGAGTAGTCAATACAGAGAAAGACTGGAGACAGACTAAAAAGATTTGAAAACTATAATATAGATTTTGGAAAAGGAAGTAATATAAAAATGTAATATAATTGCAAGCCAAAACGAAGAAATCTATCTAAAATCTATCTAAAATCTATCTAAAATCTATCTAAAAATTATGAAATGAATTATTTTTTAAAAGTGGACTTTTTCATTGAGCCTTAGTTAATAACAATGTGACTTGTTATACCTACACAACCAAATTCGATAGTAAATGAACTATTTGTGTTTCAAAATTTAGAGTACCTGAAAAAATTTATTCATATTATAGGTCTATTTTCAATTTCACATTTTTTCTCACAATATTTTAAGCTATTGAGGATAAAGAAAACAGTTACATCTTTAAAGTGGGCGCTAAGTTGAAAGATCGTTAAGAAAAGGTAATTGAAAGAATTGAATACATTCCTGACAGTGTTAAAACTCGGAATAAGATGCTCAAAATATACTATTAAAAGCATGTCATATTGTCTTTAGAGTGACGAATTTGACTATTAACCTACCTGAAACTATTAATAATTAAATTTTGTCATGGACTCAATTCTTCTCAAGAACTAATCAACAAATTTTATTTACTGTTTCTCTCGCCAAAAGGTTTTCATTTGTCATTTGAATACACAGTTGTAAATATTGAACCGGACTTATTCGAAAGGGTCATTTCTGTTTCTTACATGTATATTTTCAACAAGTACCTATTCTTTATCAAAACACGATTTCCTTCTAAAAAGCTATTTTTATATAAAACATTTTCATATAAATAACCAATTTTTAAATTTATTAAAAAGAGAGCTTGAAGACTATAAATTAGTAAAAAGCCAGTGCCGAAAATTCGTGAGTATCAACAAACATCGATATATTACTGATTTATAGTCTTTAAGCTCTTTTTTTAATAAATTCAATGGAAAAAAATAATCAGTGGTGAAAAAAAAACAGCCATACGTTGTTACATAGAAAATTATGAATTTCGATATACATATTTATAAAGTGATTAAACAAATTTCAAATTTTAAATTGAATATTTTTTTAATTTCATTTTATATTATTTGTAGACAATAAATTTTAGAGAAAAACAATCATCACAAAAACATTTAAACAAATTACTATTTAAAACATTTAAAATTACATATTTTTTTATTTACATTATTACAATAAAAAATATAGTTTTAAAATAAAAAAAATATTTCTGCATTAAAATACATAGAAATTTATTTACGTCCAAAAACTCTCAGTATATTTGGCAATATCTATTTCAATAAATGAAGCTTTTAACACAAGAATTTAAAACAAAAAGTAAGAATAATATTTGTTTTATATTAATAAGTAATTTCATTAAATGCCGAAAATTTTTAATTTATCATTATTATTATTATTATTATTATTATTATTATTATTATTATTATTATTATTATTATTAGAAATTCACACCTCGTCTATAAAATAATAAAACAATACTTTCAAAATTATTTGAAATAATAGTAAAACGAAGAAAATGTTAATTAAAACAAAACGACTGGCAGCTCAAATTTTTATTAAAATATTCAATATTCTGGATGAGGAGCATCAGTCACTAGTTTTTTATAAGCATTCATTTATTATCTTTGCATTTTTCATATGCTAGATTTTGATTTTTGGAAAATGACAATACGTGGTGCGCCAAATAAGTAGTGAAACTCTTATAGAAAAAAATAAATGAACGCAAATATATTTCGTATTTACAATAAGCATGTCAGGTAGGATTTATTTCTCAAAATGATTACCAGTTACATCAACAAATTTTTTCCAGCATTTAACCAGGTTTTCGAAGGCGGTTTTGAAGAAATTTTGAGGTTTTCGGCCATAAAATGCGTCGCTGCACCTTTCAAATGGACTTTTTGTTGCAAACTGCTGTCTTCGAAGGCAATTTTTGATATGATTAAGCAAGCATAAGTCTGGTAAAGCCAAATCCGGACTGTAGTACCCATTGAAACTGCAGTTATGTGAATGAATGTTATCGTATAAGTAATGGAGCCCACACACCCTGATTTTCCTTCGAAGCTTTTTTATTTCTTGCACAAGTTTGTAGTAGGAGTTGTTAATTCAAACACTACTTCCTGCAAAATCACCCAGAATAATGCCATTGACATCCCAAAACATAGTCAACATAAGCGGCTATCGGTTACTTATTGATATTAAACAAACCTTGAGTGCTGACGTTATGATTTCAAACTCGAATACTCGAAGGTTATTAACGATTTATTTGAGAAATTTATCGAAAATGAACATATTCAAAGGTCATTTCATTTCGATATTTAAATTTTTATTAATAAATTTTGTGGTTCATTTAGTACGAAGTTTTTCTTGATATTAAGGATGAATTTAACGAGGTGTCTTGATATGAGACACAGAAGTGGATTTTTCAAAGGACTTCCATCTGTAGATTGTCTTTTTGTTCCAAAACTTTCAATGAGTGATTATTTGAATTGTAATTAGAAATCATGAAAATTTATATTAATAAAATATTTTAATAAAACAAACGCGTTGAATATGAAATTGTCAATAAGATAAAAGAAGGCAATTTCTTATAATATTTGAAACCTTTCATCTGGCATTTGTTGAGGTCCCAATATTTGAAACAATCAACTTTGCTGGCTCGTATATAAATAAAACCAAGTCTCAGTATAAATAATTATTAATAATAAAAATTACCTAAAAAAAACAATGCAAGTTTCTAAATAAAATCGTATTATCAATTCAAACAATTATTTCTTTTATTCAATTGCTTTTGAGCTACTTTAAAATGACTGCAAATATGTATTTTGTTAATATGCTATGTAATGCGTGCTTATGTAAATATTACTGCTTTTTTAAAAAAATCTGTGAGACAATTCTGTACTATCTCGGGTTTTAATTATTTCTCCGGATTAACCTTCGAAATCACTATAACGCTAATTTTTTGGCGACTGTTCTAAATATTGTTGGGGTATATATACTGTTTTTTAAACTTAATAAATAAAATATTTTATTTCCGACCTATACGCACGGAATAATATTATATAATTTTAGAAACAAAAATATTTTAATATTTTACCAGATGTTTTTTTATATCATGCTATTCTTATAGCAGATATTATGTTATTATTATATTATATTTATTTTATGCTTTTTCTTATAGCAGATGTTATGTTATTATTCTGATTTTATTTCCGGCTTATATGCACGGAATATATAATTTTTAATATTGTTAAAACATAATTAAATATATTTTTATATAATATTCATTGTACTTTAAATAATTAATATTTTTGTAATAATTCACTTTATTTATTCAATCCTTTTTTTATTATAACGTTAACTTAAATTAATAAAATATTCACAAAATCATGTCTGTACATAAAAATTAATCAACCATTAAAGAATAAAGAATAAAAATTAATCGACAGTTAAAGAATAAAATATACACGTAAATGTCATAATTGTCATCAAGGATAATCAACACGTAAATTATATTCAATTAATTGTCATAAAGGATAGTCACACAAGGGATAATAGTTAATGGATATTTATTTCTGACTGGATATTTGTTTGGATTGTTGCTGGACGAATATTGCCTGGATTGTATTGTTTCTCCATTATTCATTTTATTGCTTTTCTTCGGCACATATATTGACCTTATATTTTCTGGGCCCCGTTTTATAGTATTTATTGAGGGTGAATGTGGTGATGGGCCTACCCTCATCATCCAACACATTCACCATTGTTGATTTGCTTGTTAACTTGGTTAAAAGCTCTTATATTTTAATTATAAGTAAAAATAAATTATGGCTTTTGTAGTTTTAGCCGTTTTTTAATCATTTTTGTTTCTTTCTACCATTTTTGACGAATAATAATCTTAATCTCTTACTCTCATCGATATTTAAATTGTTATATATCATTTATGGACATATGTCAAACCGTTTTCTAGGAAAAGGCTACGGAAACTTAAGTTATTACCCACTCTGAATGAGTTGGATTTTGTGTTGCTCTTAAGCAGCGGTTCTCAACCTGTGATTCGTGGATATTTTCATGGTGCTCCCCAAGCAAAGTTTGAAATTTTTGTTTTTTTAATTCAAAACACGAAAAGAAATAAATGTTGTCACTTTTTGAATAGATTAATTTATTTCAATCGTCGAAGGCGATAGAAATACAATAGTTTCTAATTTTGTGTTTACTTTTAGTTATACCGGAAATCACATGCAAACATCTTGTTTACACTTACATTGAGAAATAAAATTTTTGAAAACCTAAAGAAAATTAGACTTAATTCAATAACTAATTATTAATTAATGAAATTGATTGAACACATGGATAAATTTCTAATAAAGAAAGTAATCGAACATAAGAATAACGATGATCATTCCTCAGATACATCTTCACAATATGAGTGTGAATCAAATGCAACTCCGAAGATAAAAGACGAATTGTTATACGACGGTATACTGAAGAGTTTGTGATTTGGGTTTATATGTGTCATGGTAAATGATCAACCAATCCCACTGTATGTAATATGTTCGCAAATTCTTGCCAATAAAGCAATGAATCCTGTAAGACATCGAAGACCTCTTAAACTAATAATAATGACCGTTCAGATAAGACATTGAAATATTTTATGCTCAAGAAACATTAAATTGGTAGTCAGTCCTCCTTACAAAAAGCCACCCAAGTCAATGAAAAGGTTTTAAGAGCATAATTTTTAGCAGTTATTCGAGTTGCAAAGGCTAAGAAGCCTCATACAATTGTAGAAACTTTTATAAGTTTGTGCCGAGAGATGTTTAGCGAAACCTGAAAACAATTCTAATTTCAAACGATACGTATTTCTTTGGCAGCAGTTGAAGTTGAAGAACAGTTGATTTCAAGGCTGCAAGATTGTGAAAAATTTCCTATTCAATTGGACAAATCGACTGATGCTTTATGTCAGATATATCTAGATGGATGATGTTGAAGAATTTTTGTTTTGTAAAACTTGTACGGGTCTCACGATTAGTACTAGGGATTGTAAATTTACCGATTTTTTCATTTACCGGTAAATCGGTAAATGAAAATAAAATTACCGGTTTACCGGGAAATTATCGGGAGATTTTTTTTTCCTCAAAGATAAAATAAAGTTGACAAAAAATCAAGTTTAAATTTCCATTTCACGATTTTTTTTCAAAAATATAAAATATGAAAAATATAAAGAATTATGTATTATTATAAATCTAAACAAACTATAATAATATTTTAGAAACAAATAAAAATAAAGTAAAAAAAATAATAATGTCACAGAAATAAGCTTTATTAACTAATTGTTTTCTATTTATTAACATTTTTAAAAAATAGCTCCTCAAAAAACTTCTAAATCTTCTAATTTTGTTCTTATTTTTGTACAAAATAACCCAGAGCCCGAGAATACTCTTTCTGAATCAACACTTCTTGGACGAATTGTCATCAAATAATCATATACCATTTGAATATACTTTTCACAATTCTTTTTTCACAATATATTGCAATTTTTTTTGCGGAACTGATTCTTCCTGGCATTCTGTTTTATAAGATCGTATAATTTCTGCTTCATAGGCATTTCTAAATTAACTTTAGAAGTGTCGATATTTTTATTATCTGACTCTAAACTGGTATCCAAATCAGGATGATTTAGCTGAATCTGACTGTCAACAACATTAACCCACACTACTTTTGATTATTGTTGCTTTATTGGTGATAGGAGAAATATCGTAGTGTTAGGAATTCAAAAAAACCAAATTAGGGTCTGTCAAATATTGTAGAATATGGAGTTACTCGATTTGGTAAGTGGCACGTTAATGTAATAGCATAATAGTAAAATAAAAACTTACCTTACCTTTCAAAACTCGCACAAAATACAAACAAATTAACTTAGAAAATATGTAATAAAGTAATTTATTTATAAAAATTATAACTTTTTGTAAATTGTGTAAAGGACTCGTAACTCTTACTTTTAGGTATTTATAAATACGATATTTTACACATAAAAGTTTCTAGCAAGGATTTTTAATTTACCGAATTTACCGGTATACAATCCCTAAGTAGTACAATACATTTTGATATCCTTGTTAACTATATGGTAACCAATGAACGGAAAACGAACAGACCAAATTATTATCATTAAAATTATTTAAGCTCACACTATTTATTTTATTCAACATTTAGAATACAATAATAAAGTATAGTTAAATATAAATTTCCAGTACCCCAGTAGCATAATTTTCAGTAGTGGTCTGTGGCTGAGACACAAATCAGTAAAATGTATCTAAATTGTGCTGATCAAAATATGAATACATTGACCTTATTCTTTACACACTATTGGCTGACTTTCCTTTTACATCTGCTTTAAGACCATGTTTAACATTCTTTCATTTTAACTAATTACCATTTTGACGTAGCTGTACTCTGATTATTAATATCTCTGGAGGCATCATTTTGTCAGATAATGATGTCCTCTATATTTGAATATGTAAGTCAACTCTACAATATATTTCTTTAAAACAATTTCAATAGAAACACTTTACTTTATTCACAAATAACTAGAATACAAGACTCTCGAAATACTTTCAAATATTTTTGAGAATGATTTGAACTTCCTCGCGTTCTTTTCTCCCAAATTGGGGTTCTCAATCATAGTTATAAAGCAGATCATTCGTACCAAACGACTCATGCTCCAATTTAACCCTTAGTTGTCGAACGGTGTTTATGAGTACATTTGGTCTGTCTATGTCTATGATGTGCCTATGTGTTATTCGAATTATCAAATCTAATATTTTTTATTGCTAACTATAAGAAAACCAAAATAATAATACTGGAAACCACTTTTGGTCAGATTTTAGATTTTTTGATCTACCAAGGTTTTAACCAATGCTTGATCATTAGAGTTGCATCTCATGTAATTACTTACAACACCTCTTATGGATTTTCGAGAAGTTCCTAAATCATCCGACAGAGTGAATTATGCATTGAATTTTTCAATAGTAGTCCTGTCCAAGCACTTGGGTTCAGTCATCTTCTTATGATGGGCGTTAAAGCAGTAGGATTTTCAGTGGAATATTTATTGCTTTAATTCTTGGATTTTCAGATTCTGTAACATATTTGGAGTTTCTTGTTTGCACTGCACAGCCTTGCCTTCATTGCAATCAATATTGTCTTAATATTTCTATAAAAATCTTGTTTCAAATATCTTTGAAGATGCTCTCAACATATCAAGCTCCGTTAATGACAATCAAACAATACGTCATTCTCGTTTATTACTGCTAATTCAGCCAATTGCTGCAACTTATCTACTGATTCTCCCTTCAATGGCAAGGTTAAGAATTTATCATTTACCTGGAAACAATTAATTAACACCCATATGATCCTAAACCAATAAACTCGGCAAATCCAGCGTAAAAAATCTTGGTGCACATTTACCAACTTGAATTTCTTCAGTCATGTTAAAATCTCACCTACTCCATAGTAGAGCAATATCAATTTTCGAAGCTTCCTTCGTCGCGGTAACTCATGTAGTCAACAAGAATTTTCAATGCAATACGAGTTGAATAAGATAAGTTTTAATACAAAAACATGTTCATCCATTTAATAAAAATATCTCAATTTAAAGAATCAACTCATATTTTTGTTCATCTTTGACCGATTTTCTTTTAGCATAAAAATATTTTATTTATCAGTTATTAGTCATGCATTTTAAAGCTTTATTAATTTATTAACTTTTATTGCAGAAGGAATACCTTACGTTGAATCACTGGAATATTTAGCTAAAATTATTTGGAATGATCCAAGCAACAATACGATAACAAAAAAACATTTAACCAAAGAAATAGTTGACAAATTTAATACGATTCGTACCAAAAACGGAAGTACTTTAGCTCATTGCATTAGAAATAGTAATATTTATATTTTATTCATTGTATTCAGCTAAAAATTCATTTATAAAAATAATTACAATTATTAATTCTTATTACTTTTAAGAATTAATAAAAAATTCTATTTAAATGAAATTTAAGAATTAATTTTCGAACAATGTTTACAATCAAATTTAGGTGTATATAATAACAAGGCTATCTGTCCGAGAACTGGAGATGCCAAATGTTATAACTGCTTTTCTGAATATTTAGATGTGGTAATAAGAGATTATCATAAAGTTAAAGAACCTGAAGTTAAACATCCAAATGTAAATTTCGGCGATCTTGAGAATCTAGGATTTCAAAATTTAGATCCAGAAGGTAGAATATATACTTATTAAAATTTTCATTTATTATTCAAGGTCATTTGATTTCTGATAAATTTAAACACTTTACAAAATACAAAAGTAGTTAGTTTAAATTAAATTTAAATGTTTTGAAAAAAACTGTGTAAATTAATTTATTTAAATATTCATTTTCAAACAACTCTTATCAAAAATTGTATTACATTTGAATTCGGAACTAGACTAATTATTTTTGTATTTCGAAGTTAATAATATCTATAAAATAACAAAAATTATTAAATTTTTTTCTTCAGCTTTGATATTTTATTTAAGATAATTTTTCTCTTCATTCTTTCAAACTATAGATAGATGGGTTTTTTCTGTTTATTCAAAAATTAGGTAAGGCCAACTGATATTTGAAGAACAATGGCCGAATAAAAATATTATATAAGATCTAATGAATAACTCAATCCACAGTAACTCTTATGAAAGAGTAGATTGCTATATATAATCCGTGTTATCAGAAACTTAAATTCATAGATATTTTGACAAGGTAATAATGAAACTGTATCGCAGGGATCATCATGCAATATGGAAATCATGTTAGAGGGAAACTTATTAGTAATTGAAATGTCAATATTCCATTTTGTACAATATGCATTCCAAAACTTTGTCATGTAGACAGTTCTCAAGTTATACAAAAATTGAATATGTTTTTATATCTAAGAAATAGTATATATTATAAAATGAATCACTTATAAAGAACAAAACTTGCAATTTAATTTTTTTAAATATTTTAAAATCTAAGGGATTTCAGAACTCAAAATATATAATCTGAATTCATTCAATGACAATTGAATTAAAATCTTTATTGAATCACACTAACTAATGTGCAAATAGTTTCTACATTTTTCATGACAAGAGATCTTTGAAAATTTTAATTTAAAAAGAAACATTAATAGCCCAGTGCCTTTGAAAATAATATGAGATCTGAGGTAATGAAAAAAATTTCTTATTGTTTTTATACATTATAAATTTTCCATAACTTGATGAGATGAGTTCTCGCTTCCATAATTGTTAATAACTTTCAATTTATGGATCACAGTGTTTATTATTCAATTTTTTCAATGAATTCATTTTCATCGCAAGAGTCAATTGAATTAAAATTTTATTTATTAGCTTTTTTAAAAGATTTGATAAAATAATTATCATTTAGCTTTTCTGTTTACATGAATAATGATTGAACAATATTTTTATCCAAATATTAATAGGACAATTTATATATGAAAATTAATTCCTCATCACCCGTCTCTAACTGACTTTTACTATTTACAAATAGAAATGCAGTTGTGATAGTTAGTCGCGATTAAATTCAAGTTTTCTTCCAACATTTATTTATTAATTACAATTTTAAATTCTTTCGTTTTTTTCTGAAAATTTGAACCTAGAGGCATAGTAATTAATAATATTGATGCAACTATTGGTCATATACGTTATAAAGTATTATACATTATAATTACTTGAATTTAAAATACTTTAATATAGATTTTAATATAAAAATTTAACACCAATTATTATTTTATCTAACTGATCACACTTATAACATTTAAACTATATTGTTTTTAAATAGGAGTTTTTGAACTCCTTACAGTGATAAAAGTAATTTCGATTTTATTCATTATTTAAAAAAAGAAATTTGAAAAGATATAATTTTTAGTCTTATATAGAACCCTCGTAAAACCTTTGAAAATTTTCGTTAAACTATCTCTCACAAATTCAAATTTGAATACAACAAAGTCAATATATAAATAACAATTCACAATTAATTTTTTTCTGAAAAGGTTTTTACGAATTAAAATTCTTTGTCATAATTTAAAAATAATTTATATTATTTCATTTAATAATAAAAATTTTTAATGACAAAAAGTTGAATCAATTATTGACGGATACAGTCCAACATTGAAGTCTAAGTAATAATCGATGTATTCCCCTAGGGGTTTTTGGAGAGACGGGCATTTTATGAGATTCATTCTTTGATTAAAATGATTGTGAGATGAGACTTCGCGGTCTATGCTATAATCAGACATTGGGAGAATTATAATATAAACTCAAAAACTCTTTATTTATTTAATTTAAAATTAATTTTATTTTACTCGGTACTTAAACATGTGTTTTAAATAACGTAAATCTGCGTTATGCAAAGATTGATATGGATATTGTGTTAAACGAATTAAATGAGCGTTACCGATATTAATCTTATGAAAAGTTAACATTGCAATTTGCTTTATCTTCATTTCTTTTTAAATTATCGATACAAAATTTTTTGTTTTATATTTAATACGTATTTTCGGCATTGCTTTTTTCAAATATTTGTTACAATTACATCTAAAAGAAATTATTAAACAACAACGGCTAGAAATGTTAACACTTACCATATATTGTCATTACATTGTTTCGAATTCATATTAGACACCTATTTTGGAATTAATCTTAAGAATAATACCTGGAGACTTGTAAAATTTAATTGCTCGTTTACTTATCCAAAACAAAACCTTTTACATTTTAGTTTATAATGGAATTTTTAAATTTGGTTATGGTAATTCATGCTCTTAATGGGTTCCGGGTCAACCTACTTTTTTAAAATATGCTTAATCAGTCAATTTATTGTTTTAACTAATCTGTTAAATATTATTTTATTAATCTAAAGGTTCCTTTATTATGAGCACTCGAATTAGAGTAGGAAGAAGTATAGAGGGATTTAATTTTCCTCCCACTATAAGTAAAGCAGATCGACTTAAACTTGAAAAAACAATAGTGGATGCTCTATCTAGTTTAACTGGAATTCATAGCGGAACATACTACCCACTTACCGGTATGAAAGAAAATGTACAAAAGCAACTCATAGAAGATCATTTTCTTTTTAAAGACGACGATCCGTAATTTTTAATGAACTTATTAAAATGTGTATTATTAACATTGAATCTTAGAGTTTTAAGAGATGCAGGTGGTTATCGAGATTGGCCAAGTGGTCGAGGAATATTTCATAATAATGAAAAGACCTTTTTGGTTTGGATCTGTGAAGAAGACCACATGAGAATTATTTCAATGCAAAAGGGTGGGGATATTGCTGCTGTCTTTACTCGACTTGTTCAAGTGAGTAATTATTCAAAAAGTATATTTATAAAATAATTTTTTCTAGGGCATACGACAAATTGAAACAAAACTAACTTTTGCTCACAGTAAAAAATATGGATATTTAACATGCTGCCCGAGTAATCTGGGGACAACTATGAGAGCAAGTGTACATTTAAAAATTCCCAAGCTTAGTTCTGACAAAACGAAGTTAAATGAAGTCTGCGATAGATTCAATCTTCAAGCCAGAGGTTAAATTCGTGATATTTAGACAATAAAATAATGACTAAAGGGCAGAACTGTCAAAAAATAATATTTAAGTTATTATTTGGGATTTTGGTGACATTCCGGATAGACTAATGAATTAATTCTTTTAATTAAATATTTAATATGTACTATTTAGATAATGTCTAAAATTAACGACTTTTATTGCAAATTTTTTATTTAAAAGAATTAAAAGTAGCATATTTAATTTTCAATTTATGATAGAATATATTATATAATAATAATAATAATAATAATAATAATAATAATAATAATAATAATAATAATAATAATAATAATAATAATAATAATAATAATAATAATAATAATAATAATAATAAAAATAATAATAATAATAATAATAATAATATTAATATTAATATTAATCATTAAAAGAATAACGTAAATAACGGACTTTGTCTTTTAACATTAAAATATATAGTCTAAGCCCAAATAATATCGAATGATTATCTTATTTTTAATTACTAAAGTTTAAAATTATTGATCTGACTCCTAAGCGTGCCTTAGTTGACTACAATAACAAATTAGAGACAATATAAACTCTAGACTCTAGGATAGTGATTCTCAACCACTGTGCCGCGAAATTTGAGATATATAATATTGTTGGGGTTAGCGCAAAAAACCAAAAAAAAATCATATATAAAAGGAGAGCATAATAAATAATAGTAAAATCAATAAAAGGGCAAAATTTATTAAAATTTACTAAAAACAAAAAATCAAATTTGAACGGCGGTATCAAGTATGGTTGAACGCCAAATTGATAGACGAGTTCAGAAATTATAATGAAAATTTAATAAGTGTTCACAGGAAAAGTTAATGCGAAAAAACAAATTAATTAAAATTAATTAATTGGTAGTGGAAAGTCCGAGCCAATGGGAAACCCGAGCGCCGAAGGAAACCCGATGCGCAGTGAAACCTGAGCAGTGAGATAAAATAGAAATATTTTGAGCTCTAATCAAGGGTAAACAAATTAGAATAAACAAAAAACCCTAAAATATTGATTTAGGATTCTCGAGGAAATAATTAAGCGCAATTTTCTAGATAATTGGCCTCATAAACGGTATAAAAAGAGAGCTCAGAAGTGAACAAGTCGCCAGTTGGTCGAAGAGAAAAAAGGAGAAATGAGAAGTGCAGAAATCCAGGAGATCAGAGAAAGGTGCAAATAGTTACAAAGTGTAATTGTGATAAAGATTGAATATAATTATTTTGTTTTGGGTTTGATTTATTTGGTTGAATAAGGACACGAGTGGTCAGATGAGATGACTGACTTTCAAATAAAAACCCAACAATATATTACTAAAAGTATTCTTATTAACTTGTAATTAATCCTTAATTAACGTTTTGTTATTTTTTTAGTACATAATTATTTATTTCGCACATTTAAAATTTTTATCATAAACTATTTTACGCAGTGTAAATAAATAATTTTCAAGTAAATAATTTTTAAACTTATCTATTTTCTGTACCCCAAAATTTTGAACTCATTAAAAGTGTGCCGCAACAAAAAAGGTTGAGAATCACTTCTCTAGGGTGCATTTTTATCTTTCTTCGCGCATTTGAAACGCATTCCAAATAAAATTTATTGAGCGATTTGAATGGTAATTAAAGACTTTAATTTTGTGTGTAGTTTACAAAACAATTATGGAAATTGTCTTGATTGTGGTACCCTGAAGTTAAAAAAGTAAAATATATACTTTTTAATATTTCGTGATGGTTTAGAGATTTTAATTTTTGTTTAAAGGTTTTCATGGCGAACATACAGAATCTCCTGAAGGTATTTATGACATCAGTAACAAGCGACGGCTGGGCTTAATGGAAATCGAAGCAGCCACCGAAATGGCAAAAGGTGTTCTTGAAATGATTCAAATTGAAAAGTTATTGAAATAAATTTGATTAGATTTAAAGAATTAATTTAAGGAAAAATTTTATTCAAATATTAATTATAAATAATTTTTGAAAAATTGTTTCGTATTTGTCACATTTCAAAATATAAATTTATTTGTTTCTTTTTAATTTTATAATTTTTTTTCATGAAAAATATTATAATAATTTAAACATTATGAAAAATCAAGGCATTTTGTAAACATATATCTATTTAACCACTTGCACTGGTAATTTATTAATACGCGAGTGTGACGAATCTGTCTAAAAGGTTGTGCATGGCTGGTCTAAAGCAATTAACAGCAAGTTGAAATGTTATTTTAATTTCTATATAAGTAAAGCACAGCATAAAACTCGTTAGAACTATTAATTTAGCAAATATCACAATGTACGTAAAATCAAAATTTTGTACAGATTAAAAACGCGATTTTTGTGCATAGATCAATAACTTTCAAGGAATTCATTGCATTTACTTAAATTCACGTAATTTTTAATATATGTAAATATCTAGATGATTGTAAATTGTACTCAATTCTACGTTGAATTACTTGGATTTAAAAAAGCCTTTAAATCAGCCATGCACAATAGGGTGGGTCGAATGTTAATAAATTTTGAGTTCAAGAAAGGAAACATGGTTAAAAAGTTGTATTTTGGTATAGAAAAATCGAATCAAACCATTTTACTTAGATTTATGGACATTTACTGCTCCCAACTTTTCTCCGAAAATGCAGTTCAACATAAGTGTGAAAACAATGTAATTTGGCTAGTGTCGGAATGTGTTTTGCGCCTTTGTCCATATTTAGATGTAGCTTTCTTAAGAGCTTATAAGTATATTATTTACTCTCTTGGGCTGAGATAGTATATTCTGTGTCCTCATCCCGCATTGAAATATATCCTGACAACGTCAGTGATTAGGAAGGGCCAAATTTGAATTATCCTTTTCAAAGACAAAAATCAACTTTCGAAATTATTTTTTATTAAAAACATCCAGCCAAAAGTTTAGAAATGTATTAGCGAGGGCATAAAAAGAAGTCACATGAAATCAGCTTTGCTTTGCACCTTGGGCAATTCCTTCCTTGATTTTTTACACAGTAGTACCATACCATGTCTGGACTTGTGACCAAACACTTTGCAACTGGCAGAAGAAACATCTTTGATGGCTCTTTCAACGGCTTGAGAATGACAGGGAAATTGTTCTAATGTAATTTTCTTATTCATCTTCAATTCATGATCCAATATATGAGATAAAAGAGGGGGAGGCGTCAAATTACATTTTGTCCAGTCAATCATGTCAGCATATGATGTAGCAGACGACTGAAGAAAGACAGTATTCTTGTCCATAGTGCGAATCACTTCGGAAGGGAGAAAATTTTGTCTTGCAGTTATGATTTTTTCTGTTGCAAACTTTCTGATTTCTTCATCATCATCACCAACAGCAGCTAGGAGTATATTTTCTGGATGTGAGAAGTAATTGTTGTTCTGAATGACAGGAAAGATGATTTCTTGGTCTGATGGATCCAAATCCTGCAGAAGTTGGAGCATATAAAAAATATTTCTTGCACCATCTTGGCATGACGAGTGAATCTTTATATAAAACAATGACGGTCCATAGAAATTGACAATAAATTTCACTATTCGCATGAGAGGTTCAGATGGAGCAGTTTCGGATATATATAGTCGCAGAATTCTATTAGCTTTCGTTAGCCAGCGACTGTGATTCAAATTTCCTGGTTGTGCCATTTGTAGAAAAGGGACATCCTTGTTGTTGTGGTACCCTTTCTGGACTGCCAAGCATACTCTGAGGAAATACAATTGATCAGTGTTCAATTCTTTCTTGACATTTTCACTAATATCTACGACCTTTCCAGGAAGGGACATAAAGGCTACTACGGGCTTGTCTTTTGGATCAAAATCAAGAACGCTTCCTATTTCACCACATGACGTTTTTGGACCTTTTGTTTCTCCACCATCGACGACTGAAAAATACTTCCTGAATGGTAATTCATTTGCATGCAACAAGCATATCAGCCATTGTAGAGGTCGCCCTAGGCTTTTTTCGAGTCTTCTGATTATTCCATTATTTTTTCCGGTGTTTGTATTGGTTCCATCGCACACAATTGCTTGAAGGGTCAGTGAGGACTGCGTGCTAACGATGATTGACATGATTTCTTTGCCAATATCCACAGCTTTACTACTTTGAGGTACAACATGATCGATATATGTATCCCCTGGAAAGGCGACAATCACATAATGCTCCTCTTTTAGGATCCTTCTATGAAGTAAGGTGGAATCTTGTTTCCCGTCGAAACCGAGGCAAATCAAGTTTTTCGCTTCTGCTGAATGCTGTTCAATTTCTCTCTCCCTCCAGTACTTTCTCTGACGTCGTAATTTTGCGGGATCGATGATTGTTTGAGAGGATAACAGTTCCATATCTTTCAGAAAAGCGTTTACTAGCAAACACGTGTCTCTGTTGCTCACACCACATCTGTCAACAGCTTTACTTAATTCAGGATAATGTCTTCTATTTTGAAATTCATCACATTCTTCTACGCTTGACTCTGAGCTTTCTGTTGAATTGTCTAACTTATCTTTACTTTCATCACTAGCGGCTTCACTCTCCGTGTCACTTCTTGAGGTCGGATGTAGATCGTTAACTTCAGTGTCCATTATTTCATTTTTCATTTGTTTTCCTTTTCCTGTAGGGCTGCTTTTTGTTTGTTTTCTCTTCAATTTTGAGGTTTCCTGTCTGTCCGTATTTCCGATTTTCATGTTTCTGGTAGTTTGTTGGTCAATCCAGAACTCCCACTCTAAGGTAGGAATTTTCAAGGCCAATCGGCATGTACACTGACTTCTTCCACGAGCACCATCATTAAAACATTTGCAGCAACATATGTCAAACAATTTGGAAAACGAGCTTAACTTATCTTGAAATTTGGCAGATGACCTCTTGCATACTGGATACTTCTCTAATTCACGCACTTTTGATATTAGTCGCTTGACACGAACCACAATACTACTGAACTCAACAGTTGGGATACTTGCCTTCATATAAATTTCCTTCACCTTATTTGCGAGAAGAGTTGCTTGTTCGTTAAAGCCAGTATGAAATTGCGTACATTTCTCATTGTAACAGTAATCACGAAACACATCTTCACAAGTAGGTAATTGGTTTCTGGGTAGTTCACAAGGTTTGACCAAACAGACAATGACGTGATTTACTTCTTGTTTTGCGAAATTGCTTATTTCTCTGTCCCTTCATAACTGCTCTTCTGTACTCAGCTCTGGCAAAATAAAAGTGAATCATCAAGTTAACTTTTTTAATTATGTCCAGCAAACACTTGACATCCAATCGAAACAAATTAAATTATCTGAGTTTAGACTGACTAGTAGTATCCATGTGGATTATGTGTTGACTGTAGTGTGTGTGTTAGTATTGTTCAGAAGAAATTGTCTTTGTGAGTGCTTGTGTGAAGGTGCTTCCGTGAATTAACCTCTCTATACATGCACGCGTTAGCTTGGACTTGTGAATAGAGCATGTCAAAAATGGTCTTTCTGCAAGCGTGTGACTGCTTGCAGGATGAATTTACAATGGCACATGTGCGAGCATTTTTACTGGGATAGTACTAATACATACAAACAAAAGTTGGGACCTGTAAACCCTTTTAAACAGCAGTCTTTTGCAGGGATATTTCATTTTCTAGCATAAGCACAACTTTTTAGGCATGTTTGGAGAAAAAAAAAATTTTCGACCCACCCTAATGCACAACCTTTTCAACGAAGTGGGCCGCATTAGCAAATTAATAATTGAATGTGGGCGACAGGACAATTGCAAAAACTAAAACCTAGAACCAGTTATTATTATATACTTTATTATAAGAAAATTAAAATTCAAAATAATTCATAATATCTTAAAATATTATTAGTAACTATAATTACAAACAACTTAATTTTAATGAGATTTTTCTGTTTGCATATTAGATGCCAACTTTTTCATATCTGGGTAATATTTGTAGTAGCTGTTTTTACCATGGCATTTAAATTTTCATTTATAAGTCGGTTTCTTTGAATTGATTTATTCAACTTCATTATTGAAAAAGTTTGCTCACAAATATAAGTACTTCCGAATAAAATTACACAAAGCGCTGCATTTTGTAGTAATTTCGAGGTGCATTTTGTACAACATATTTATTTTGATGTCACGATAAAGCATGTTTTTACAAAATCATCATCAGTATACGGTCGTGACGATTTAGCTATTAAATGAGCAATATCAATGCTTACTTTAACTGCTTGCTTTGAGGACTCATTGCACTTATTAAAAATATTTTGTTGTGCTTGTAGTGATTGGACCATTGAAGTAATTTGTTGTTTTCTTAAAACACCAGAATACTTTTCATAAAAATCAAGATGTTTAGTTTGAAAATGTCTTTTTAAGTTATAATCTTTCGCCACAGCAATTGTTACTTTACAAATTAAACATATAATGTTACCTTTATGCTCTATAAAACAAAACTTTTCTGACCATTGCTCTTGGAATACTCATCTTTCATGCATGCGGCCCGCGGGTTGTGCATGGCTGCTTTAAATCATTATCGGAGTTTGAATAAATTTTTGACCGATAAAAATAAATAAATTCATCATCACATAACATCGAATCTTCTTTCTAATAACTAAAATTTACAATTATTGATCTGACTCCCAAACGTGCTTTAGATTTTAACAATTACAAATTAGAGACAATATAAACTTTTATTGGTCTGAAGAATTGATTACCTATTAACAACTGAACAAAATTATTCGATATTACAATAATAACTTTAGTAGGTAGAAGTGAAACCACAATGACTCATCGTTTTATCAATTTTTTTTGTCATAACAAAGGCAATGAGTCATAGAAAAATATTTTTATTGAGTACTTTTCCAAGTCAAAAATAAATTTTTTTAAATGATAGCAATAGTTTAATTTTAATTTTGTTTTTTTAGAAAACCGATATTTTATGAAAGGTATTTTTAAACTAAGCCTAATCTCTATTAAAATTTTTTAGCCTTTCCAGAAATCGAATAAAAAGCATAATTTCTTTGTTAATCATGCATTTGTATTGCAATGATTTTGTTAATCCCCTCATTATTATTATTATTATTATTATTATTATTATTATTATTATTATTATTATTATTATTATTATTATTATTATTATTATTATTATTATTATTATTATTATTATTATTATTATTATTATTATTATTATTATTATTATTTAAAACAATAAAATGATAATTTAAGCCTTTTGCTGCAAATAATGTATTTAATGAAAGAATTTTCGACTATACGATAGTCCTTGTCAATCTCCTGGAATTTAGCAATGTTCTTCCCCAAAATACCCTTCAATCTTTCTTTTATTTCCTTTCTCTTAATTCTCATTGGTTGTAAATATAATGAATTGTTTTACTAAAAACTTTTAAAATTTTTTTATAATTTTTACATTTAAAATTTCAAAATGACACAAACTAAAATTTTTAAATTTTTTACAGCTTCTATAATTAGCTTCTAGAAGCCTAATAAAATATTTGAAAATATTTTAAATAAAGCCTCCAATAACTACTTATATATGCTATTTAAATATTTCAATAAATGTGTCAATTTTGATTTTCAAACCCTATTTTTTAAAATTTTTTTCTATATTATTCTAATTATTACTTTTTAATTTATTCTTATTTTTTTAATTTCTTTGTATATTGTCAGTTATTCTCAAAGTCAATGACAACAGATCAAATTCATGATTTCATTGATTTCTTCTTTAGTGTTGATCTTTGGCTGTCTGTTTATTATGAGAATTGCTTCTTTGATTCTGACATTTTTCTTTTGGATGTTTCCATTAGCTATGATTTCTATTGAAATATTTTTTCTTTCCTCTGTTGGCTGACACTGCCGGAGATGTCTGCCCAACGAGGATGTTCCACCAGGATCTAGATGTTCTTTAACTCTTTGGTGCAATGTCCTGAGGGTACTTCCAATGTAGATTTCATTGCATACATTGCACGTGATGCAATAGACGATGTTTTTTCTAAAGCACATATCTTTCGGTGTCTGGCAGTTTTTCATTGTGCAATTGTTTTCTCTATTTATGTTGCCTGCCAGAGCCCTTTTCAATGTCCAAGATTTATGTGCTATCCGAATTGGAAGACCGGTACGTTTAAGTTCTTTCAGGATCTTGAAGTCGAGTATGTCACTGATGAATGGGATATTCAGATAGAAATATTTCTGATTCTTTTGTGTTAATTCCCTAGATCTTCTTGGGGTAGAATTCATTTTTTCAATGTCCTCACCTTGGTATCCGTTTCTGTGTAGGATTTTATTGAAATTTGATTGCTCTTTAAAGTTTTCGTTTTTCTCCGTGCATCGATTGGCTATTCTTCGTTTCTCGTTTCTTATGACATGTACTTTCTGTAAGTATGGAAGCGCTGATCTTTGGTGCATAAATATTTCTTTGCGAGCTGGTTTTCTGTAGAACCCGTATGTTGGAGTATTTTCTTCTATTTTGATTCTCAAATCCAATAAATTGAGGGATCCATCTTCTTCCGGATATTCGATTTCGAACTTAATATCTTGATGAGCCGCATTGAATGAATGAAATATTTCCTCCGCTTCTTTTCTGTTTTTGGTCAAGATGAAGATATCATCTACATATCTTGCATAGAAACCGATGGGTTGTATGGTCCTCAGTGTCTGTCGTTCGAGGTTATCCATAAAGATGATTGCTAGCAGTCCTGATATGCTAGAACCCATAGGCAGACCTTTAACTTGTTTATAGATATTTTGTTCAAAGGTAAAATAGGTGTTCTCGAGGATAACAGTAAGTAGTTTGGTGATATTCTCGATATTCATTTCCTTTATTAACAAGTTGCTTTCTCTTAATTTCTTTTCTAAACATTGAATAGCCTCTGTTGGTTTGATAGATGTGTATAGTGATACGACATCAAGACTAAATGGGTATTGGAATTCTCTATGACAAGTCATGTTATTATTTAGTCTTGTCATGAGGCAGTCGCTGCTTTGAAGATGGTGTGGTATCGTGTCCAATAAAGGTTTCAAGATCTTTGCAAGGAGCCAACTTGTTTTAGTTGTTGGTCCATTTTTGTTGGACACTATAGGTCTAATTTTGATACCAGGACCCCCTTTGTGAGTTTTAATTAGGTGGTAGAAGTTAGGAAGATCAGAATTTTTTGTGACGAAGCTGTTGGTTATTCTGTTGTTGAGCCTCATTTCCAAAGCTATGGCTTTCCATACTTTGTTGATCTTCATTTCGATGGTGTTTGGTGACATGCGGCTGACTTTCTTGTATGTTTCGATGTTGCCGAGGTGTTCGTAACCAGCTTCACAGTAACGATTCTTCTCTATAATGCAAAATTCTCCCCCCTTGTCACTTGGTAAGTAAACGTACGGTTTCTTTTTAAGGGATTTTAATATTGCCTGTTCGTCTTTCGTTAGGTTTGAGAGATATGGTTTTCTTCTTTCCTTCTCAACTAACTCCATGATTTTGTGACAGACCTTTGAGAGTGTTGAATCTAATTCTGCATCAGGATTTGGTTGATAGAGTTTATCTGTGTTTATGTATACTGGGAGCTGGTTTTCGCTATTTTCATTTTCATGCGGTATTGTATTGTTCCATTTGATCTGGTACGCAATGCGACAAAGAGCTGTTTTGAAATTGAGGATGGCTGCTTCATCTATTTCTCTATTTATACTGAACTTTGGTCCTAGTGAAAGTAATCCTTTTTCACCTTTGGATAGACAATTTGTGAGGTCGGTTACTAGTTCTTTGTTCACTGTAATGCTTTCGTTTCCGTCCAGTGTTTCATTGTTCTTAACAAGGCCTGCTTTGAGCTCCTTTTTTCTCAAAAGGTGTTTGATTCTTTTGTCAAATCGCAAGGAATAATGTGCTTCTGCTGTCATGAAGGATTGTCTTTGCACCTCGTAGATCAATTCTTTTGGGTGGTTATTCAAATACGTTTTCAAAATGTTTTCTTGATTCTTTTTTAATTTAAGCCTTTTGCTGCAAATTATGTATTTAATGAAAGAATTTTCGACTATACGATAGTCCTTGTCAATCTCCTGGAATTTAGCAATGTTCTTCTTCAAAATACCTTTCAATCTTTCTTTTATTTCCTTTCTCTTAATTCTCATTGGTTGTAAATATAATGAATTGTTTTACAGGAAGATGCTCAAAAGTAGAAGAGATTTTAAGAAATATTTTAAAATTTGCATTATATGTCACTGGAATATTGTTTTATGTTTCGAAAACAAATGTTTTAAATTTTTTTTATAAAATCTATTGTTATTTTATTAAATTTATTATTTTAGATTAAAAAAAAGGTATTTATTAATTATTACACCAACAAATAATTCATCATCACAATAAATTTTGATGTATTGACACCATCAAATGTTTCGCCATTAAACTCATCAATATACTCATCATTTGATACATCATGAAACTCAATAGGATATTTGAAATTTTCTTTAACCATGCATTTCAACATATTTCATACGTCGACTCCAGTTAATAATTTGATTACTGAAATTACTGAGTGAAAAGAATTCGAAAACGTCTGTTATAGTCGACATATTAAATGATATAATACAAGAAAGAAACAAAAGTACCATTGATTTTGCCAAAAGAATAGGATTACGATGTATGGAGTACGATGGAGATAAGGAAAGGATTATAACTCAAGCTTCTATGGTAGGTTTACGGCATAATTTGCTTTCAATGGCCCTGAGAATTAGACAGCAGAAAACATAAGAAGAAATAAAGGTGGAAGACAAAGGTATGGCAACAATGGAAAAAGGAAATCAGCCCAGGAAGTTCAGTTTCTCGGATAAATGAACAATTGTCGCATTAAAGAAAGAAATAAAAAGATTGAAACAGATTATAAAAAGTTTGAAGGCACAAGGAACACGACCTGGAAACGATGTGATTCTTACAAGAATGGCAGATCGTAAGTGTTGCAAATGTAATGAACTAGGGAACATATCCCGATTCTGTAAGAAACAAGAATGAATAAAACCAAAAAAAGAACGAACTTGTTACCAGTGCGGCAAGAAAGGTCACATTTTAGCTAATTACCGAGACAATATGAACGTTGCAAAGAGTCGAATGAAATGTTTTGAGTGTGGTGGAGCGCACCAAGCGAGATTCTGCGATAAAAGAAACAAATTTAGATATCTTCAAGAAGAATGCGAGGATATAAGAACGGAAATTACAGATACAGTAGATCATGGCCCCCACATGGGGAGGCTGACAAGGCTCTAGCCCTAGGGCCCGCGATTATTGGGGCCCGCCGTGGCAGGTTGGTTAGCTAAATGAGATGAACATAAGACAGAAAGAAACTTATTAAATATTGACTTTTGTTTTGTACATATCAACTAAAATTAATTACTGCATTTTGCTATAGGTACATTATATTATTCCGTTAATCCTCTCATCATCGTGTTGGTGATTTATCTCCATTCGGACATTAATATATTGCCGATGGAAAACAATTATCTGTATTGATACATTAAAAAAAATTCAATCGTATTTTGATTTAAAGCTCAAATTTGCAAATACAATTAAAAACGCTGCATGCGACAACAGCAAACGAGTTCCGGGCTGGATGTGTCTTTGAACTTCGTCAGAACATGCATCAACATGACGATGCAGGTAAAGAAGTTATATTTCTCTTTTATTTGTACAAACATGTTTCTTTTATTTATAGAGAAGCCTATTCCAATGTTACCAGCTAGTGATTTTTAATGTTTGTTTGTTTTAATAATTTGACCAGAAATCAAAATATTTTTTTATCAAAAATTAAAATAAATTAAACGCTTATGTTTGATTTAATTTATAAACACAAATCTGGCGCTCAGAAGAGGAAACTAAAAAATGAGAAAGAATCAAAAGCATCATAAGGTCGTCAGTTCATAACAAAATATCTATCAAAGAAAAGAACATAGCTCCCGATACAGATCAAAGTGAAGGTGGTGATGATGATAGATATGACATTGAAGTCCAAGCAGAAAATCATTATCGAATGGATTCACAAGTTCAAAAACCATTCGAATTAGAAGCAACTGTTACTTGTGAACCAAATGCAACTGAAGAAAAATCGCTAGTAAAGATTCTAAGGAAGGATCGACTGTGATAGAACATGGTGCAGTCAATGTTTCAGTTGCAGACTGTATTAATAACTCTAAAGTAAAACGTGATGACCTTGGAACTTGGCCCCCTAGTAATCTCGCATAACCTGCGACAAGAGATAGTACAAACTATCAGGTTTCAAGAATTCCAAAAGATTTATAAGGTATTGCCAAGAGATCTTAATGGTAGAGAATTTCAACATTCTTTACTCTATATGGAAACGAAAGATAAAAGAACAAGAGAACATTTTCCACGAGATTGGTTAACATGGAGTGCATCAAAAGAAGCTCTCTTCTGTCTACCATGTCGTATTTTTTGTGACCAAATTAGCAAAAACTTAAGCAGTTTAGCCCAAAAAGGATTTTCGCCTAGAAATAAACCTTGGAAAAAGTTGTATGTTATTTTGCCTCCTCACAAAAATAGTGATCCACAAATAAAACATTATTTATCATGGAAATTCTTATTGCAGACATTAAAAGGACATGGAATAGATAAAGATTTACAACGGAAAATTCAATGTGAGACAACTTAATGGAAAGCACCTCTGAAACGGATTGTAGATGTAACATTATTTTTATCATCAAGAGATTTAGCTTTTCAGGGAGATAACACACATATTAGAGATGTTCATAATGTGAATTTCTTAGTAATTTTAGAATTGATTGGAAAGTATGATGAAGTGACACAACAACATCTCGCAAAAGTTCAACAAAATCAGGTAGAAGGTAAAAGTATGAAAGGTCATACACATTATTTGTCGTGGAATTCTCAAAACGAGTTTATCCTTTGTGCAGACAAAGTTCTCCAAACAATTCTAGACCAAAGAAAAGACTCAATTTCCTACGGAATAATAGTAGATGCAACACCGGATATTTCTCACAATGAACAGAACGTCCAAATTCTAGGATACATATCCCTAAACCAGGACTCAAGCCAATTTGAGGTGAATGAACGTTTCATAGAGTTCATGAACTTTACTTTGAAAAACTGGAGAAAAAATAACTAAAGAAATACTTGCAAGCCTGGAAAAAAACAATATTCCTCTTGAAGATTGCTGTTCGCAAGGCTATGATAATGGCGCAAATATGCGTGGCGAAATAAAAAGTGTTAAGTCCCGCATCTTAGAAATGAACAACTGTGCATTGTTCTCTCCCTGCGCGGCACATTCATTGAACCGTGTAGGAGTCAACGCTGTAAAATCAATCCAGACGTTGTAACTTTTTCGGAAATATGGAAAGCTTCTACTCTTTGTTTGCTCACAGTCCTGCACCGTGGGAAGTACTGAAAAACATGTACCATTATCTCTTCAAAGTCTTTCAGAAACAAGGTGGAGTAAAAGAATTCAAGCGGTGCGCCCAATTGTCAAACATTATCCAGGCGTACTTGCTGTATTAAATATCCTTCTTGGAGAAATGGGTACAGGTTTAACTCCTGCATCACTGAACACAACAAAAGGTCTGAAAAAATATTTCGGATCTTATAAAGGTCTGCTAATGACAGTGTTTTGGCACAAAATATTA
>CAUHTR010002302.1:0-28889 GCA_959609185.1 Schmidtea polychroa
TTTTTCAACATTTTTCATGATTTTCAACATTTTCACGATTTTCAGCATTTTCATGATTTTTCAGGAACATTTTCATCAAATATTTTCAAAGTATTTTTTTTCAAAGAATTATTTTCAAAGATTATTATTATTATTTATTTTTATTATTTGCAAAGTTCTAATTATTATTTTAATTTAGAAGTTTCATTATTATTATAAATATTCATAAAACTTAATTTCTACGTCAATTACATGATTTTCAACATTTTCATCATTTGCATGATTATTTTAATAATTTTCTACATTTTCAATATTTTCACGATTTTCAACATTTTCATGATTATTTCAGGAATTTTTCATCGAATATTTTTCAAAGTATTATTTTCAAAGAATTATTTTCAAATTATTTTCAAAGTTTTTATCAATATTATTATTATTATTATATTATTATTATTATTATTATTATTATTATTATTATTATTATTATTATTTTATTATTTTATTATTATTTATTATTATTATTAATTATTATTATTATTATTATTATTTTATTATTATTATTATTATTAATTATTATTATTATTATTATATATTATTCATATAATTATATTATTATTATTTGCGAAGTTCTTATTATTTTATTTTCGATGTTTTATTATTATTACTTAAATATTCATAAAACTTCATTTCTGCATCAATTACGATTTTCAATATTTGATGATTATTTTCAGGAACATTTTCAATAATGTTAACGTTTTCATCATTTCAATATTTTCATCATTTTCAATAATTTCACGATTTTCAACATTTTCAGGAACATTTTCCTCATTTTCACGATTTTCAATATTTTCATGATTTTTCTTCAAAATTCTTTTTATTTATAAAAAATATTATTATTGTCATTTTCAAATTTCTTATTTTCAAATTATATTATTATTATTATTATTATTATTATTATTATTATTATTATTATTATTATTATATATCTCCTAGTCTATCCGACAAAATATTTTGTCCCCCTATGGGTACTGTTCACACTCAACAGGTTGCAAGGGTACTAGTCATGCTTATTATTATTGTTATACAATATGATGTTACTTAAACATTTGAAGGTTCAACCATGGTTACAATTTCTACATTTGAAAACTCTAATTTGATTGGCTATCTCAATTTTTATAAATGTAAAAACAAAAGTAATTTAGTTATTAAGAAATTTATTTATTACTGATGATTTCTACAAGTAAAACTGTTGAATATGAATGTGTAAATCACAAAACACATTTGGTAACTTTATTATTTTGTCAATATTTTTTATATATGTCATTTATAGCAAGGAAGTCCTACTAGAAATAAGGAAAAATTAAGTCCAACCTATTCTGAAATTTCATTGAAATTTTTAACAACACAGTTGAAGATTTTATAAATAATCATGATACTTACAGTGATAAGAAAATCATAAATATTTTAAAAAATTTTCAAACATTCCTCTATTGAATATTTGATTGATTTATTTAATTATGATAAATGCATTTAAAGTTATCTAGTTATTTTAATGTATTTAGAAAAAATAGTGGTAAACAACGATTCACTGAATGAATACTTTGGAGTTGTATGTATTTAAGGTTGAAACCGGATATAGTAGATTGATTTATGAATGGATAGCAAAAGCCGATTTGATTGAAAATAAGCTAACGGAAAAACTGAACGATGTTAAGAAAAGGTATTTAACTTGCTCAATTTGTAAAGAAAATCAAGTTTCAGTTTTGTATTTACCGTGTGGTCACGTAATGTTTGTTCTAAGTGTCACGAGAAGAATGTTCACAATTGTCAAGCCTGTTCAACACTGATTAATGAATATCATACTATATACATGTAAGTTCTCAATACAAATCAATACAATATCAAAGTCAAATGAATTATTACCATACATAATGACGGTTCTATAATGTAGAAAATTTTCAAACATTGAATAATATGAAATCATTTTGGTAATTAAATATATTGGGCGCAACTACCAAATGTTGGTGATATGATGATGGAATGGTCTGGTATTTATAATATATGATATTATTTTAGATTATTCAGAATGAAATATACCCATGAGTTCATCAAAATGGAAAAAGATCTTCGCACAAACCATGAAGATGTTGAAAAGCAGAAGAAACCTTAACCAATATTTTAAAGCTGCCATTATATGTTGCAGTAGTATTGGTTATTATTGTTTCGTAAATAAATGTTTTAATTTGTTTTTATAAATTTATTGTTTTATTGTAATACTTTGTGATTAAAACATATTCATTTTGTTTTAATATTTGTATTAATTTTGAAATAGTGCTATTTATATATGGAAATTTACAATTTTATATTATATACAATTATATATACAATTATATTTACAATTATTATAAATCATAATGTTGCTTTTCTTCTGTCCATTCATTCTCCTCTGATATTACTGCCATAATCATCTTCGACATAATGCAAAGATAATATTTCTAATGTCTTTGTTAATCATGCCCATTTTTTGCAAAGTCTTTGTTAATTATGCACTTGTATTGCAAATTTATTAGTCATATATTATTTTTTTCATGCCCTGACATAATATTATTATTTTTAATTTTATTATTATGATTATTTTATTTAACAATACCATATAGCAAATTTTTAGGCAATTTGATGAATAGTACATGGTTATTTTAAATATATAGCAATTTCTTAAGTAAAATATTTCCAGATAAATTTAAAAATTTAGTTAGAAATCCATGGTTTTGGCTGTACCATTTAATTTAAATATTCCTGGATTCATAACAATTTTTTTTATATAGTTGATAGTAATACCAATTATCTCAATTATTTAACTAGAAACATAACTGAATTCTTAGGTAATATAGTATTTTTGTGTATTTTTTAGTTAATTTATAAATATTATCTGACATTTTGATGTATCAATGCAATATACAACAAAGTAATCAATAAAAACCATAGCATATTGTAAGTTTTTATATATAGTCTGAATTTATCCGACAATATATTTTGTCCCCCTATGTGTATTTGTCGTAAGGGTACTGCTTACATTCAACATGTCGCAAGGGTATATTAATTAAAGCACATGTATATTAGTTAAAAATTCTTAGGCAATTTAGTGAGAAATGGATGATCATAGATATCAGAAATTCGTGAATATTTCGAATGTAACTTACCGAATTCTCATTTCGAGCGACTAATTTATTGGTTAACTTTGTCATGTTTAGTCATTTAAAATAATATTTAGCAAAAGATAAGATATGAATATTTAGTATTTCATAGGTAATTTATTCATCTAATGTTCATTACAATAGTTAATATAACTTCGTGAGAAATGCATGGTTATTAATATATTCATTGATAATTTTTGGTAGAAAGTCTGTATCATTTGGAGTAAATTTCTATCTTTGTTTGAGGCAAAAGGAGTCATAATAGAAACATGATCATTTGTTATCAATTTACCAATTAAGGTGCTTATTAGTTAGAAATATAGGGTTACAATTCTTTTCTAATTTAATGAGATGATCATTGGGTGTAATATATCTTTGTGAGAAATACATGGTTAACATTTTTAAATAGGGATTTTTGAGTAACTTTTACCAAAACATTGATATTTTGTGTGATCAATTTATGAATATTGGTTAATTTTCTCTTTTATAGTCATTTAAAATAATATTTAACAAAGGTAATTTAGCAAAATATCATTGAAAGATTTATCCATCCGATAACAATATTCCTTCAATAGATTTTACTCTTAATATTCAACCGATTTAATTTCTAGAAATCTAATTAAAATCACAAATTTCCTTCACTGATATCCCCACAATGAATAAAATAACTTCTTAAATAAAATAATTTAAAGAAATAACCTTTGATATCAATCCAAATTAATTCTAAAGATTTCAAATATTTCATTGTCAAAACCAAGTAAATAGATCATTAACCCTAAACGACTTAATCAAACAGTGGATAATTAATAAAAACTTGTTCTAAAACATAAATCTAAATTACTGTGCAATAACATTCATCACAGCCTAATAAACGATATAATTTCACTTGAATTATTATTAATTCATAGCTAAATACTGACTATTTCCCTTGAAAATTTGATATTTTACCAATAAGAACTTTGTCGATTTAAATAGAGATTTCAAAACATGTCCACCTTAACCGATCCCTCACCAAATATTTCTACCATTTTAAACACCCCCTTAAAAATCATATATTACCATCTTAACCGAACCTTCACTAAATCCAACCGACTTTAATATATCAATTCTCTTAAAATCCATAGGAAATTCTTCAAAATATGAATTTTATTTAATTGTTACAAACATTCTTCCATTGAAATAATTTATTATCTAAATTCATGTAGTAAAAGCCCACTAAAAGATCAAAATTCACTATACCATCAAATACCTAACTAGAGATGAAATATATTGATCATAATTCTTCATCGATTCAGCCAATTATATAGCAATTATAACGTGATATATCTTTCAAAATCACAGATTTCAGTATATTTTACAATAATTTTCAAGTAGATTTCAAATATATCATCATAATAAAATTAGCTGGTTTCAACTTTAGATTTTCAATATTTAAAAGTTCATCAATATTCGTAGAAAATATATGAAAGAATTATTTAGTCAAAGTCAATATCATTACAAAGTCATCATAAAAATTAAATAATAATCACTTGATTATTGTAAAAACTCTAATTATTAACATAACTGTCATTAAAAATAATTTTTATTTAAAATTAAATTTAAAAACAAGTCAATAAAATATAGCAAATTATCAAGAAATTAATTAAATTTGTCTTAGAAATAACACTAAAACCTTAAATTTTAAAATATACTTTCAATTACTCACAAAAGGGTTAGTAATAATGTTAGTAAAATCCCGCTAACTCTAAAAAATTACCAATGAATTTAATGCTAATTAATAACCTAAAATTTGCCTAAATAAAATCATTAAAACACACCAGTAACTTTACGACCAGTACCCTTACGAGCAGTACCAATTGTGAACAGTACCCATAGAGGGAGAAAATATATTGTCGGATAAACTCAGAGTATATATATAATAAAACGAATTAACAATAACTCCATCAAATTGAATCTGTCAAATTATCACAAATTTTGATAAAAAATCTTATTCTAAAATGGTAAGGAGCGTAAAGTCGAAAGATAATTTTAATAACACAGAGATAAAATTAACAATATTATTCTCAGGTGGTAAGAATCTTCATTAAAGTTAGTAAATTATTTAATATTCTGTGATAAATTAATAATAAAATTCAAAAGGGTTAAAATAAGTGTTAGAATTATTCATTATTGGATTATAGAAGGTCGATGAAAATATACTGAGAAGTGGCATGGATATATATTAATATATTTTAAAATTATTTCATAAAATTTATAAATTTCGTAAAAATTCATAAAAATGATCACTTTAATAAAATATATTTAATACAATTTAAAAAATATTTGTGGGAAGGATATAAGTGATAATAATTAGTGGAAAATCGAGAATCGGCGGCTATAAGTGATGATGATATATAAATAAAATTATTTCTATTATATGAGTTACTAATGAATTAAAATATTTTAATAATGTGATAAACATTTATTTGATAAAGTATTTAATCCACAAATGATTATTTTATTACATAACAAACGGTGAATGGTATTTGACTGAGTAATTATGATAAATTCATATTTTAAATTTTGATTAATATTGTAATATTAGCAATTTATTATTAAATTCACTATTTTACACTAAATATTTCAATTTCAAAAACAAATATTCTAAAAGATAATTTAAGATACAATGAAAATGAAACTTCAAGTAAAAAAGGGGACAAAGAGTGTTAGTTATTATTTTTCGACTTTACGCTCCTTACCATTTTAGAATAAGATTTTTTATCAAAATTTGTGATAATTTGACAGATTCAATTTAATGGAGTTATTGTTAATTCGTTTTATTATATATATACTCTGAGTTTATCCGACAATATATTTTCTCCCTCTATGGGTACTGTTCACAATTGGTACTGCTCGTAAGGGTACTGGTCGTAAAGTTACTGGTGTGTTTTAATGATTTTATTTAGGCAAATTTTAGGTTATTAATTAGCATTAAATTCATTGGTAATTTTTTAGAGTTAGCGGGATTTTACTAACATTATTACTAACCCTTTTGTGAGTAATTGAAAGTATATTTTAAAATTTAAGGTTTTAGTGTTATTTCTAAGACAAATTTAATTAATTTCTTGATAATTTGCTATATTTTATTGACTTGTTTTTAAATTTAATTTTAAATAAAAATTATTTTTAATGACAGTTATGTTAATAATTAGAGTTTTTACAATAATCAAGTGATTATTATTTAATTTTTATGATGACTTTGTAATGATATTGACTTTGACTAAATAATTCTTTCATATATTTTCTACGAATATTGATGAACTTTTAAATATTGAAAATCTAAAGTTGAAACCAGCTAATTTTATTATGATGATATATTTGAAATCTACTTGAAAATTATTGTAAAATATACTGAAATCTGTGATTTTGAAAGATATATCACGTTATAATTGCTATATAATTGGCTGAATCGATGAAGAATTATGATCAATATATTTCATCTCTAGTTAGGTATTTGATGGTATAGTGAATTTTGATCTTTTAGTGGGCTTTTACTACATGAATTTAGATAATAAATTATTTCAATGGAAGAATGTTTGTAACAATTAAATAAAATTCATATTTTGAAGAATTTCCTATGGATTTTAAGAGAATTGATATATTAAAGTCGGTTGGATTTAGTGAAGGTTCGGTTAAGATGGTAATATATGATTTTTAAGGGGGTGTTTAAAATGGTAGAAATATTTGGTGAGGGATCGGTTAAGGTGGACATGTTTTGAAATCTCTATTTAAATCGACAAAGTTCTTATTGGTAAAAATATCAAATTTTCAAGGGAAATAGTCAGTATTTAGCTATGAATTAATAATAATTCAAGTGAAATTATATCGTTTATTAGGCTGTGATGAATGTTATTGCACAGTAATTTAGATTTATGTTTTAGAACAAGTTTTTATTAATTATCCACTGTTTGATTAAGTCGTTTAGGGTTAATGATCTATTTACTTGGTTTTGACAATGAAATATTTGAAATCTTTAGAATTAATTTGGATTGATATCAAAGGTTATTTCTTTAAATTATTTTATTTAAGAAGTTATTTTATTCATTGTGGGGATATCAGTGAAGGAAATTTGTGATTTTAATTAGATTTCTAGAAATTAAATCGGTTGAATATTAAGAGTAAAATCTATTGAAGGAATATTGTTATCGGATGGATAAATCTTTCAATGATATTTTGCTAAATTACCTTTGTTAAATATTATTTTAAATGACTATAAAAGAGAAAATTAACCAATATTCATAAATTGATCACACAAAATATCAATGTTTTGGTAAAAGTTACTCAAAAATCCCTATTTAAAAATGTTAACCATGTATTTCTCACAAAGATATATTACACCCAATGATCATCTCATTAAATTAGAAAAGAATTGTAACCCTATATTTCTAACTAATAAGCACCTTAATTGGTAAATTGATAACAAATGATCATGTTTCTATTATGACTCCTTTTGCCTCAAACAAAGATAGAAATTTACTCCAAATGATACAGACTTTCTACCAAAATTATCAATGAATATATTAATAACCATGCATTTCTCACGAAGTTATATTAACTATTGTAATGAACATTAGATGAATAAATTACCTATGAAATACTAAATATTCATATCTTATCTTTTGCTAAATATTATTTTAAATGACTAAACATGACAAAGTTAACCAATAAATTAGTCGCTCGAAATGAGAATTCGGTAAGTTACATTCGAAATATTCACGAATTTCTGATATCTATGATCATCCATTTCTCACTAAATTGCCTAAGAATTTTTAACTAATATACATGTGCTTTAATTAATATACCCTTGCGACATGTTGAATGTAAGCAGTACCCTTACGACAAATACACATAGGGGGACAAAATATATTGTCGGATAAATTCAGACTATATATAAAAACTTACAATATGCTATGGTTTTTATTGATTACTTTGTTGTATATTGCATTGATACATCAAAATGTCAGATAATATTTATAAATTAACTAAAAAATACACAAAAATACTATATTACCTAAGAATTCAGTTATGTTTCTAGTTAAATAATTGAGATAATTGGTATTACTATCAACTATATAAAAAAAATTGTTATGAATCCAGGAATATTTAAATTAAATGGTACAGCCAAAAACCATGGATTTCTAACTAAATTTTTAAATTTATCTGGAAATATTTTACTTAAGAAATTGCTATATATTTAAAATAACCATGTACTATTCATCAAATTGCCTAAAAATTTGCTATATGGTATTGTTAAATAAAATAATCATAATAATAAAATTAAAAATAATAATATTATGTCAGGGCATGAAAAAAATAATATATGACTAATAAATTTGCAATACAAGTGCATAATTAACAAAGACTTTGCAAAAAATGGGCATGATTAACAAAGACATTAGAAATATTATCTTTGCATTATGTCGAAGATGATTATGGCAGTAATATCAGAGGAGAATGAATGGACAGAAGAAAAGCAACATTATGATTTATAATAATTGTAAATATAATTGTATATATAATTGTATATAATATAAAATTGTAAATTTCCATATATAAATAGCACTATTTCAAAATTAATACAAATATTAAAACAAAATGAATATGTTTTAATCAAAAAGTATTACAATAAAACAATAAATTTATAAAAACAAATTAAAACATTTATTTACGAAACAATAATAACCAATACTACTGCAACATATAATGGCAGCTTTAAAATATTGGTTAAGGTTTCTTCTGCTTTTCCAACATCTTCATGGTTTGTGCGAAGATCTTTTTCCATTTTGATGAACTCATGGGTATATTTCATTCTGAATAATCTAAATAATATCATATATTATAAATACCAGACCATTCCATTCATCATATCACCAACATTTGGTAGTTGCGCCCAATATATTTAATTACCAAAATCATTTCATATTATTCAATGTTTGAAAATTTTCTACATTATAGAACCGTCATTATGTATGGTAATAATTCATTTGACTTTGATATTGTATTGATTTGTATTGAGAACTTACATGTATATAGTATGATATTCATTAATCAGTGTTGAACAGGCTTGACAATTGTGAACATTCTTCTCGTGACACTTAGAACAAACAATTACGTGACCACACGGTAAATACAAAACTGAAACTTGATTTTCTTTACAAATTGAGCAAGTTAAATACCTTTTCTTAACATCGTTCAGTTTTTCCGTTAGCTTATTTTCAATCAAATCGGCTTTTGCTATCCATTCATAAATCAATCTACTATATCCCGGTTTCAACCTTAAATACATACAACTCCAAAAGTATTCATTCAGTGAATCGTTGTTTACCACTATTTTTTTCTAAATACATTAAATAACTAGATAACTTTAATATGCATTTATCATAATTAAATAAATCAATCAAACATTCAATAGAGGAATGTTTGAAAATTTTTAAAATATTTATGATTTTCTTATCACTGTAAGTATCATGATTATTTATAAAATCTTCAACTGTGTTGTTAAAAAATTTCAATGAAATTTCAGAATAGGTTGGACTTAATTTTTCCTTATTTCTAGTAGGACTTCCTTGCTATAAATGACATATATAAAAAATATTGACAAAATAATAAAGTTACCAAATGTGTTTTGTGATTTACACATTCATATTCAACAGTTTTACTTGTAGAAATCATCAGTAATAAATAAATTTCTTAATAACTAAATTACTTTTGTTTTTACATTTATAAAAATTGAGATAGCCAAGCAAATTAGAGTTTTCAAAATGTAGAAATTGTAACCATGGTTGAACCTTCAAATGTTTAAGTAACATCATATTGTATAACAATAATAATAAGCATGACTAGTACCCTTGCAACCTGTTGAGTGTGAACAGTGCCCATAGGGGGACAAAATATTTTGTCGGATAGACTAGGAGTATATAATAATAATAATAATAATAATAATAATAATAATAATAATAATAATAATAATAATATACTTTGAAAATAAGAAATTTGAAAATGACAATAATAATATTTTATAAATAAAATAAGAATTTTGAAGAAAATAATCATGAAAATATTGAAAATCGTGAAAATGAGGAAAATGTTCCTGAAAATGTTGAAAATCGTGAAAATATTGAAAATGATGAAAATATTGAAAATGATGAAAACGTTAAACATTATTGAAAATGTTCCTGAAAATAATCATCAAATATTGAAAATCGTAAATTGATGCAGAAATGAAGTTTTATGAATATTTAAGTAAATAATAATAAAACATCGAAAATAAAATAATAAGAACTTCGCAAATAATAATAATAATAATAATAATAATAATAATAATAATAATAATAATAATAATAATAATAATATAATAATAATAATAATAATAATAATAATAATAATAATAATAATAATAATAATAATAATAATAATAATAATAATAATAATAATAATAATAATAATAATAATAATAATAATAATAATAATAATATTGATAAAAACTTTGAAAATAATTTGAAAATAATTCTTTGAAAATAATACTTTGCAAAATATTCGATGAAAAATTCCTGAAATAATCATGAAAATGTTGAAAATCGTAAAAATATTGAAAATGTAGAAAATTATTAAAATAATCATGCAAATGATGAAAATGTTGAAAATCATGTAATTGACGTAGAAATTAAGTTTTATGAATATTTAATAATAATAATGAAACTTCTAAATTAAAATAATAATTAGAACTTTGCAAATAATAAAAAAAATAATAATAATAATTCTTTGAAAAAATTACTTTGAAAAATATTTGATGAAAATGTTCCTGAAATAATCATGAAAATGCTGAAAATCGTGAAAATGTTGAAAATCATGAAAATGTTGAAAATCGTGAAAATATTGAAAATGTAGAAAATTATGAAAATAATGAAAATTATTAAAATATTCATGCAAATGATGAAAATGTTGAAATCATGAAATTGACGTAGAAATAAAGTTTTATGAATATTTTCAATAATAATCATAATAATAATAATAATAATAATAATAATAATAATAATAATAATAATAATAATAATAATAATACAACTTTGTAAATAATAATAATAATAATAATAATAATAATAATAATAATAATAATAATAATAATAATAATAATAATAATAATAATGATAATAATAATAATAATAATAGTAATAATAAGAACTTTGAAAAAACTGTTTGAAAATAAGCTAACGGAAATATTACTTTGAAAAATATTTGATGAAAATGTTCATGTAACTAATGAAAATGTTCCTGAAATAATAATGAAAATATTGAAAATTATTAAAATATTCATGCAAATGATGAAAATGCTGAAAAGCATGAAATGGACGTAGAAATTAGGTTTTATGAATATTTGCAAATTATAATAAGAAGAATAAGAAGAATTTTCAAAATAACTTTCAAAATAACTTTAGAAATATTAATAATAATAATAATAATAATAATAATAATAATAATAATAATAATAATAATATTGATTAAAACTTTGAAAATAATAAATAACATCTTCCGCGCGGGCGTTAATATCTTTCCCAATAATAATGATAAAATAAATTATTACGTAATCGATAATTTAAACAAAAATAAAAATATTATTATATAATCAATGATTTAAACAAAATTAAATTATTACGTAATTGATAATTAAAACAAAAAATAATAATATAATCAACGATTTAAACAAAATTAAATTATTACATAATCGATAATTAAAACAAAAATAAAAATATTATTATATAATCAACGATTTAAACAAAATTAAATTATTATGTAATTGATAATTAAAACAAAAATAAAAATATTATTATATAATCGACGATTTAAACAAAATTAAATTATTATGTAATTGATAATTAAAACAAAAAAAAATAATAATATTATCATATAATCAACGATTTAAACAAAATTAAATTATTATGTAATTGATAATTAAAACAAAAATAAAAATATTATTATATAATCAACGATTTAAACAAAATTAAATTATTATGTAATTGATAATTAAAACAAAAATAAAAATATTATTATATAATCAACGATTTCAACAAAATTAAATTATTAAGTAATCGATAATTTAAAAATATATATAATTAACAATTTAAACAAAATTAAATTATTACGTAATTGACAATTAAAACAAAAAATAATAATATTATCATATAATCAATGATTTAAACAAAATTAAATTATTACGTAATCGATAATTAAAACAAAAAATAATAATATTATCATATAATCAACGATTTAAACAAAATTAAATTATTACGTAATCGATAATTAAAACAAAAATAAAATAATAATATGACCTTGAAAATAATAATATTTTGACAAATAATAATATGACCTTGAAAATAATAATATTTTGACAAATAATAATATGACCTTGAAAATAATAATATTTTGACAAATAATAATATGACCTTGAAAATAATAATATTTTGACAAATAATAATATGACCTTGAAAATAATAATATTTTGAAAAATAATATGACCTTGAAAATAATAATATTTTGAAAAATAATAATATGACCTTGAAAATAATAATATTTTGAAAAATAATAATATGACCTTGAAAATAATAATATTTTGAAAAATAATAATATGACCTTGAAAATAATAATATTTTGAAAAATAATAATATGACCTTGAAAATAATAATATTTTGAAAAATAATAATATGACCTTGAAAATAATAATATTTTGAAAAATAATAATATGACCTTGAAAATAATAATATTTTGAAAAATAATAATATGACCTTGAAAATAATAATATTTTGAAAAATAATAATATGACCTTGAAAATATATAATATAATAAATAAAAATATATAAATAAATAATAATAATAATTATAATAATAATAATATCTTTAGAAATAATAATGTTAATGATGAGATATATGGCTCAATCGAAAGGTCCTGGATTGGGCTTTCAAATGAGCTATCGTTGAATAATGTTCGTTGGCGGGAACTCTGTAAATTTAAATTTTAAAATTTGACCTTGAAAAAAAATTTGACCTTGAAAAAAATTTGACCTTGAAAAAATAAATGACCTTGAAAAAAAATTTGACCTTGAAAAAAAAAATAATATTTTAAAAAATAATAATAAAATAGTCAAATGACCTTGAAAATGGTCTCGGGAAAATGTTAATAACTTTGCCAATATCAATGATGGTGATGACCATTATAACTCATTCGAAAGGTCTTGCACCAAGCTTCAAAACAAGCTATCGTTCGATGAAATAAAATGATGGGAACGATAACTTTTGGCATGCCAAATAGTAGGGCACCGCTAGCACACTTAATAATATTTTTGAAAAATAATAATAATTATATGACCTTGAAAATGGTCTTGGGTAAATGTTAATAACTTTGTCATTAGTGATGATGATGGTACTTTCAATAGCTCATTCGAAAGGTCTTGCACCAAGCTAATACTAATAATAATAATAATAATAATAATAATAATAATAATAATAATAATAATAATAATAATAATAATAATAATAATAATAATAATAATAATAATAATAATAATAATAATAATAATAATAATAATAATAATAATAATAATAATAATAATAATAATAATAATAATAATAATAATAATAATAATAATAATAATAATAATAATAATAATAATAATAGTAACAAGATATATAGCTCATTCGAAAGGTCTTGGATTGAGCTTTAAAATGAGCTATCAATGAATAATTTTCGTTGGCGGGAACTTTGAAAAAATTAAAAATAAAATAATAATATTTTTAAAAATAATAATATGACCTTGATGACTCATCGCGATGAATCATATGACCTTTGGGAATAACCTTGGATGAGTCATGCGACCTTGAAAATGACCTTGATGAGTCATAGGATGACTCAGATGACCTTGAAACTTTTTGATGAGTCATAGCATGAGTCATATGACCTTGAAAATTTTTTTGATGAGTCATAGTATGAGTCATATGACCTTGAAAATTTTTTGATGAGTCATAGTATGAGTCATATGACCTTGAAAATTTTTTGATGAGTCATAGTATGAGTCATATGACCTTGAGAATGACCTTGGATGAGTCATACGACCTTGAGAATGACCTTGGATGAGTCACGTGACCTTGAGAATGACCTTGGATGAGTCATGGTCTTTGTTTAAATGACCTTGAAAATTTTTATGACTCATCGAATGAGTCACGTGACCTTGAGAATGACCTTGGATGAGTCATGGTCTTTGTTTAAATGACCTTGAAAATTTTTATGACTCATCGGATGAGTCATATGACCTTGAAAATGACCTTGATGAGTCATAGGATGACTCAGATGACCTTGGGAATGACCTTGGTGAGTCACGGTCTTTGTTTAAATGACCTTGAAAAAAAATTTTTGACCTTGATGAGTCATATTATGACTCATATGACCTTGAAAATGACCTTGATGAGTCATAGGATGAGTCATGGTCTTTGTTTAAATGACCTTGAGAAATTTGATGAGTCATCGGATGAGTCATGATCTTTGTTTCAATGACCTTGATGAGTCATAGTATGAGTTTTAGACTTAGCATATTTTTGAAAAATATGACGACCGGGGGGGGGGGGTGGGGGGGTGGGGGTACTGTGCTAGCGGTGCCCTGTGCCAGCGGTGCCCAATCCATCTACTGTTGATTGTGAGATTTTATTAATTTCTCGGCTGCAATGAAATTCCCGACATTTATTATCCATCAGCGGATTCATTAATGATGAAAATTCCCATCAAAAAAGGAAAAAGAAAATTTCAAATACATTTTTCATTTAAAGAAACAATTTATTGTAAGCTAAACGAAAACAGAAATTAGTGACTTTGTCGTTAACAAATCCTATTAGGATTTTGACAACTCTTGATACTTTTAGGGAAATTAAATATAAGTCCGAGTCGCTTTTTAAGCGAGTGATTCTTTCCGCATCAATCGTTTTTTTGGTGAAATTAGAAAATCTTTTCCGAACATTACATTTTCTATTTCCTTATATCTCACATTATTGCCACCCCTCTGTCTCTAAAATGACCTCGAAGATAATTTATTCGCACTCTTTAGTTAAGATTAATTTTTACATTTTATAGTAAACTTCTCAAACAATATCTTTATTTACCGGCAGAGGTTTTGCTATATATTTTTGTCTGTGTTGCATAGAAAATTAATTTTTGATCATTTGTTAGAATGAAAATAAATGAAATATCAATAAATTTATTGAAAGCAATACATTGGGACCAAATTTTTTATTTTTTGCGTTAGATTTATTTCTCATCCGAATAGTATATAAGCAGAATCGTTGCCGCTGTTTGTATGATATTTACAATAATCAAATTTACCGGTGATTTAATTTATTTGTGATTATTTCCTATATTTTTTCAGTTAACAAAATGATTGGTTGTCCTTTGGAGGGGCTTGCTTATCTTCCTCTAATAATCTTTGTTACCTTCCAAGTACGGAAATACCAACACAAATTTAGTTTCGTTGTAATTACTAAAACTATTAATGTTGTTAACTACATAATCCGATGTACATTCACTAGTCCAATTATTCATATATTTATCAACAGTCTCCTTCATCATCAATAATACACAAGGTTTAGGAAACTCATCAATTTGACGAATTTAAAACTTCATGATTAAAAATAAAGAAATTATAAATACGGTAGACTCTCAATAATTCGTTTGCCGCTTAGACCGACATTTTGAGTAAATTATCTTTTTATAAAAAGTTTTTATTAAAAATCATAAAATCTTAATCAATATTTAATGCAGTAAATACTTGTCTTTTGAGTGTTTTTAAATAAGTTTTTTTATATTGTATGTATTGATTGTTGTATTAAATTAAATAATTAATAAAATTTTAAATTATTAAATTAAATTTTGAATGCTAACATTTAAAAAAAATAATATATTAATTTAATTATAATTTTTTAAAAAAATAATTAAATGTTTTTATTATTAACTGTGGTCAGTAGGGATGGAAAAATTGTTTTAGTAAAATGGCAGGACAATAAGGCTATTCACATAGGCTCGAATTTTGTTGGAATTGGAACTACTGAAGTAGTGGAAAGATGGGATAAAACTGCTAAAAAATATGTAAAAATTTGTCGGCCCGAGATTATTTCTCGGTATAATCTGTGCATGGGGGGAGTGGATCTTCTAGATCAGCTTATCAGCTATTATCGAGTTTTTATCCAGTCCAAGAAGTGGCCATTGAGAGTATTTTTTCATTTCATGGATTTTGCTACATGTGCCAATTGGTTAGAGTATAGAAGGGATTGTGAAATACAAAAAATTCCAAAGAAAAATATACAGGATGTACTGGCATTTAGAGTGGAATTAGCAAATAGTTTAGTTTCAGCAGGCAAACCATGCAATGAAAGAAAAAAGGGTAGATCTTTTTCAAATTCCAGCGTTGATACTTCAATCGAAAAAAAAACGATCTAAAAAGAATCAGGAAATAAGACCATACAAGGATATCAGATTTGATGACATTAATCATATGCCCCAACATGATCAAAAAACTGAACAGCTAACACAAAAAATGGAATATATGAACGATTTTTCGTTCATTGTGATGGAACATTTTGTTAATTCCGAAATTTTAATGGAACACCTTCTTTATTTATTTGTTTATTAAGCAAATGACATAAAACACACTAGGAGAAATTAAATTGCCAATATACGTAAATCCATAATATGAATAACTTTCATCGTACTTCTGTTTATATCTCTTCATAGGTAAATTTTCTTCTTAAATATTCAAAATTTCATTTTTACGCAAATTTAAACAATTTAAATATCTAAACCTATATAAACCTTAATGTTAGTGAATAATTTAAAATAGTTTCGATTTAAATTCGATAAAATTTTAATGATTAAAACAACTGAGACTTATTTGTGAAAAATGTTGAAAAATTAGCACGCATTTTAAAGCTGTTATTTTTTAATCTTTTATTCCGATTTGTAAATAATATTTATCAGCATGTCCAACCAACTTGACTATCTTGTCAAGTATCGGCGTATCGGCAGGCTAGATGATAGTTGACCTTTCCAGGTTCCCTGGGGACACTTATTTACTTTCTGCTTGGATGAACAGCTTATTATTTGAAGAGTGGTGGTTAGAAAATAATTTGTTGTGGAAATGAAACAATATCTGAAACAAAAACAACTTCAGTTCTCGATAATGTTCAATCTCATCCTACAAACATACCAATTGATGGTATTGTCTTTTTTGTCTCCAAATGAAGCAACGTCAATGTGTAGCACTATAGTGAAGGAGTATTTTTAGCTAAAGTATTTACAGGGGGAAAAGAACTAGAGTATAGAGACTAAAAGAGTCAAGCAAAAGTTAGGTATCTGGACTCTACAGCAAGACCATCCGAAGCATGTCAATGTGACACAAAAAGGGTACTAGCACTCTGTACATTACTCCCCCATATCAATTTGAAGTATTTAAGGCTAAAACATTTCAGGTCAAAATGAATTAGGGTGCAGAGGGCTTATTGGGTTTATGTCAATGTGAAGCACCATAGTGAGGGGTTGTTTTGTCCCGGTATTTTTGTAAAAGAATTTATGGTAATTTCTTTTAAAAGAATTTATTAAAAGAATTTATTAATATAATAAATTAATTTAAAAAATTAAAAATTGAGTTTTATATAAAATATTTTTACAAACAACTTCATATTAAATATTAAATATACAAGTTAAATTATTAAAATACATTCAAAAATCCCTGTAGAATGGGCATTTTGAATAATAATTATAGGATTTAAAAATCTAATTAACAACGCCTGACACGTTACTCGTTCCCAATAATTATTCAAACTCTTCGACAAGATCTTAAAATAAGCAGTACTTTTTTTTACTGGTGCACATTCTAAAATGATAACTAATATGGGTCAATCCATTCCGTCGGCAATGTTCAAGAACTCAAGTGCAGAGATGACGGCAGTCTCTCCAATATATGTGGCATTACACCCATTACATGAAAATTGATACACGAGTTCTGAACACAGACCTACTGGAGTTGGAGACTTTTTAGTGAACATGCTATCAACCTTGCAAGACGTTGAAGGAATCCTAAATATAGTCTTATCTACATGTTTAGGGATTTTATGATTGAATTCTCTGAAATCTTTAGAATAAGGTAATACCAACACATATTTCTGATCAGTGTGCTTAGATATCATTTTCTCAACTTCCGAATTTGACAATATATTAACTTCAACATCAAAAATAGGATCATTACTGTAGTATAACGTTAGAGTATTTTTTCTTTTAATGAAATTGTAATTAAGATCCTTACTATATTGTTGATATTTTTTTTATGTACAATATATTAAAAAAATAACAAATTTATATAGTGATAATTTATTATAATAAATCATCGCTATAGAAAAATTACAAAATTCAAAAAATCAATATTTTAAAAACTATTAGAAATTACAGAAGAAAAAAAATAAAGAAAACGAAGGATAATAAGCGAATTAGAAAATTGAAAATTACGAAATTAATTTAACAGATCTAACTAACGTATAGTTTACGGAAACCATTGAAATTATTTGTTCCTAAAATAGCCAAATCAAAAATTATCTTCTTAAAATCATCAAAACCATTAACGGAAAATAAAAAATAAAATAAGGAATCTGAAAAAAAAACTTAATCTTTTTATCTAAAGTCTAAAGTAATTTGGTTTTATATTAATAAAAGTTGTGATAGTTTATTCATTTATATTTTATTGTTAATACATATACATACATACAAGTACCCCAGCTGTTCCGAGACAGTATTTTTAAAAGAGACTCGGTTGGGCTCTACAAATTTTCTAATAATATATTAGGTAAACTCATAATTAGATAAACCTGTGCAAGGATCATGAGTATTCAACATCCATTTTTCAACCCTCTCTTTTGTCATGCGTTCAAGAAAAGATTTAGAATATCCATTTTTAAGAAGCAACACAGCCAGAAAACAATGCTTTTCACTGAATTGATAAACGTGGATGATAGACCATACACGAAAAAATAATCCTCTCCATAATCCTCACCATATTTCGTTTGTATTTATATTCACAAATGCTCTCAGGAGTTGGATAAAGAAAGTATCAGTTGCTTTTCTGTATATTTCATTCTGATAGTCTTTTGCCTTCCGTTGAACAAGCAGATCCAAAAACGGTATCACAGACATTTTTTCTTCTTCACATGTAAATTTAATATCCATATGTAAATCATTCATATAATCTAAGAAAGGCCTTACATCCTCAATATTATCAAACACTAAAAAAATATTATCAAAATATCTTTACACACAGTTGGTTTAGTTAAATTGTATGATGAAATTCTCTTTTCTAAACTTGACATGAAAAAATATGCCATTGTTGGAGCCAACGGAGAACCCATAGCAACACCATCGACCTGTTTATACCACTTATTGTTAAAAAGAAAATTCACATTCGACGTTGTAGATTCGATTAATTTAAGAAATGCAATTTCATCAACTTTCTCATGTTCAATAACATTTTCTTTCCACATCTTGCAACATAAATCAATCGTTTCTAATAGTGGGGCATTCATAAATAGACTACACACATCAAATGATACCATAAATTCATCTGTACCTTTTTTATTTAAGTGTGCAATAAGCTATTTTAATTGCAATTATATATATTAAGTGGGTGAAGGATGACATTAATAAGAGTAAAATATTCACTGTATATGATGGGGACTATGATATAAATTTTTCCTTTCCACCCTCATAGAAAGTTTTATATGGAATAAAATTATGGAAACTTTTTTATTTTGATATATGCAATCTCTATATTATCCAACTGATGAAGGCCTCGATAATCTATTCGAAGGCGACTGGCCAACATGAAATAGATTGAGTTCAACATCAGATATATGGAATTCAATTAACTCCAGAATCACCTACAACAAATGATGATAAGTCGGGTTGTAGAATTACTTGGATACATAAATTTAAATTTCCCACTGCTCATCCAATTTAAAACCTGAAGCCAGGCAAATCTAATTAGTGTTTTATTTTTCAGTGAGGACGCTGTTTTAACCGAACGAGAAACGAAAATTAATTACAGAGTAAAATTCAAGACAGCCATACAGAGATGGAGATCGGTGGTCAGTGACAGACTAATGAATCGAAATAATATCAGCTTGATCAGATGCCGTACACCAGAGTTATCTGATTAACCACATGAATCCGTAACAAATGTACTTGGTATGAGTAGAATTTTTCCTTTCCAAATACACTTTTTTTTCTTAATCTATTTTCAGCATTTTCATAAAATAAATGTAACTCCATCATTTCTTGACTTGTCAATTTTCTCACTATTGAATTCATTTCTTCGTCTTTAACATTCATTTGCAAAGGATCGGGAAATTTTGAAGAAAATTTTGTAATTTTGAATGACTGAATGAATTTACCTGGAGAGAAAGTTATATTCATCTATAAGATTCTTTTTACTTAAATCCGCTTTCTCCTTTTCCATTTCCCACCAATATGTTTACGTAATTATAAATACCAAAAACTAATTGAAAGATTTATTAACTCATTTAATTTATATTTATATTTATCAAAATATCTAAATAATAAAGGCATTTTTTAATAAAATAAAAACGTGATTTAAACAAAAATTAAATATTTCGACGACATTGTAGTCATCGTTATTTATCGGTATTAAAGGCAATTATATATTTGAATTATGACTCAATAAATTAAATATATAACCTCAATAAATTTATTGTTGATTGAACATTTATTGAATTGAATTAACATTTAATCATCAACAAACCATATAAAATTCTTTACCCAATAAATATCAAAGTTTTTCTTTGAAATTTTACATCAATGATTCACAATGTGTTGTCCGTGGGTCCCCCAGGGATTCCTGCAAAAATATTTATGGGTCCATATATTAAATTCAATCTTATTAATAATTTTTGTAAATACAGTATATGTTCGTTCATTTTTGACACTTTATCTATTAAGACAGGGATTCTTAAACTTTTTTCATTCACGACCCCATTTATGATTGTAAACTTTTTTTGCGACCCCTTATAATTTAAAATAAAGATATATAAATTTTTTGTGAAGATTTATTAATTAGGAAATAATATAAATACATATGAAAAAATTGACGTTTCAGTTTATAATATTGGTCACTACGGACAAATTCCCATTTGCCCAATGAGTTGGTAAACATACAACAATTATGAAATTTTATGTATTTAGATATTTTATATAAAAATTTCGCAACCACAATAATTTTTGTAAATACAGTATATGTTCGTTCATTTTTGAAACTTTATCTATTAAGACAGGGATTCTTAAACTTTTTCCATTCACGACCCCATTTATGATTGTAAACTTTTTTTGCGACCACTTATAATTTAAAATAAAGATATATAAATTTTTTGTGAAGATTTATTAATTAGGTAATAATATAAATACATATGAAAAAATTGACGTTTCAGTTTATAATATTGGTCACTACGGACAAATTCCCATTTGCCCAATGAGTTGGAAAACATACAACAATTATGAAATTTTATGTATTTAGATATTTTATATAAAAATTTCGCAACCACAATATTTCGCTAGGCGACCCCATTTGGGGTTGCGACCCATAGTTTAAGAACCCCTGTATTAAGTCATAATAACTTCTTATAAATTTAAGTCGTTTGATTTAAAAATGTTCATTTCATTTTTATATATTTTGTTTTTAGAATGAATAATAAAAAGAAGTGTTGACAATATGACGATGATTACATTCGATATCGTTCTGTTGTCAGTGCTAATAATCCTTTAACACTACATTGCATTGTATGCAGGAAAGAGCTTGCAAATATCTCAACGAAACGTCTAAATTATTACACCATCTAAAGATTCAGCATAATAATAAAACAAAAGACTAATTTTCGGATCTTTTAAACCAAGACATTCTCAAATTCATTGAAAGGCTTCATTATGAAACAAAATAATCCTGCTGGTCTCACAGCTTTATTTAAAATTGCTCTACTTATTGCAAAGAAAAACCGACCAAAGTATTCTTCTTTCAAACAATACAATTTGTTCACGAATTACTGAGATGACTAATGATGTGGAATCATTGTTTATTGAAGATTTTCAATCATTACGTTTTTCTTTGACATTTGATGAAAGTGTATTTAATAGTCAAGCAATAATTCTGGCATTTGTTCGATATATCAAAGAAGCGACCATTCGCAAAGAGCTTCTCCTCGTGAACACTTTAATGTATACACATGGTGAGTCAGTGAGCTGTCTTATTTAAAACATTTTGAAAGAATATAACATTAATTCATCAAATATAAGTTCCATTGGCACTGATGGCATTTTATTGGCGGTTCTAGGACAATTCGTTGCAGGACAATTCGTCGCAGGACAATTCGTCGCAGGACAATTCGTCGCAGGACAATTCGTCGCGGACAATTCGGTGGAAAATATGGGAGCAGGACAATTAAAATATATTAATTGTATTTAGAATGTTGAATACTTAATTAAGCCACCATGTGCAATTTGCACAATGTGATGCACTGAGCGTGCATATTAATTAGATCACGTGGTTCAGTTATTCAGTAATGGGATTGTCAAAATTTATAAAAATAACAAATAATTACCCATTAAGACTGACTAGATTGAATCGATAAGTAGTTACAAAATACAAAAATTATTCTTATTTATTTATGGTATAAATTATAATTATTAAATCTAAACTTAAACATTTATAATAGTATAGGTTTGCTTGCTTATATACATATAATACAATTAATAACACAATTAATAACACAATAAATGATTTATTTTATTGTTTTCATATGTATTACAAATTTCTGCACCGAATTGTCCTGCGCCGAATTTTCCAGTTACCTTTATTGGAAGTCCTCACAAATATGAAGCAATAACTTGGGGATTCGCGAGCGAAAAAGGTTGGGAAACCCTGTTTTATACATATGAAATTATGAACTGACAAAGAAAGGAATGTCATTGAAATAGTTTTAATTTTTATTTAAACTGAATTTGTTTTTATTTATATTTATAAATGTATACTACAACATATATTTACATAAAAATTATAATGAGTAAAAGGAAAAGAAAATATTATTAGAAACAAGAAATAAGGATTCAGAAAATAATTACAAAAAATGATTCGTGATTTTCCTACTGACAAATCTGAAAAAATATAATTCAATTAACATTTATTAATTAGAGATGTTGAATCTATAATTTTTGTTTCGTTGCTTGAAATATAAAAAAAATATTTCAAAATATTAATTGATTTATTTCAAAATTCCTCTCGAAAAACTAGATTTTACCCCTAAAATTCAATTATGTCAATATTATCCATCTAAATTATTTATATTAATTAATCGCTCTGGGAAAAGAAAAATAAATGTCATATAAGTATATTGTAATTTTTTCTTTGCTATTGAAAACGTTTCGACTCCTGCTACTGCACTACATGCAAATTCGTTCAAAGAACATGCCTTGAAGGGACCATGGAAAGAAAAAAATAACAGTGACCCAGAGCCCAAAATAAATAAGATCTATCAGTGAAGTTTGAAGGGGAAAATATCAGATCATAAAAACAATGAATTAAAAATAAATAAATATTCCTAATGGGGTATCTTAAAAAATAGTGTATGAAATATAACGAAATTCTAAGATTTTGACAACTTACTGCATTGGATAAGTGTAAAAAACAGAATTATTCAAAAGATGGTTGTCAGAAAATGAATATTGGGTTCATAAGTTATTTTTAGATGAAAACTCGTCCATGGCACCAGAAAAAGGAGGAAATATTATGACATGGGTTCTAATTCTAACTAGTGGCTATATATTCCTTCCATCCGAATTTTACTTATTTTTTTAATTTTTTAAAAATTTTTAAAATTTTTTTTTTAAGTATTTATTCTTTTGTACTTATAGTTCTATATTACTTAGAAACGGTTTATGCTATTATCTTTTATCATAGTTATGTAAACATATTAATAAACTGAATCTTACTCCTGTCCTAGATATTAACTTTAACATTAACCCACGTTCTAACGGGGTTGGTGAAGCGAAGCAAACAGGGGCAGAGCCCCTAGTATCTTTAAAAATTGATAGAGAAGCTAAAAGTGACAAATGTATAGATTTTTTTTCACAAATTTGTAAAAAAGATTATTCTAACCGACATTGACACATCCAAATGAATTCACTAATTCTTTTTACTTAACTACATAAATAATAGTGTAATATACGATGGAAAGCATCCAATTGACATTGACTAATTGATAATGGTAATTATGTAATATTAATTTGCCAACATGATGTAAAAATGTTGAAATTACCTTGCATAATAAAATGCTGATTTCTTGGTTGCAGCATTAGTCAAATGTTAAACAAGTAAATGATAATTTAAGCCTTTTGCTACAAAATATATATTGAATGAAATGAAATAATCCTTATCAATTTCTGATATTTGAAGTGGCACCATCGGCTCCAAGCCAGAGTTTGTACAGTGATGAATAAAGTTCGTTGTAATATTCATAATGAAATCGTTGAATTCCACAGAAGAAAAGTAGAGAAAATTGATAAATCTTTTTATATTATTCTTAAAATTCCTTATAAAATTTATATTCAAATATAATGCATATTTATTAAGAAAATTTTATGAAATATAAAATGTTAAACATGATTCAGGTGATTAAATTTAAAAAAACATTTAAAAAGTGGAGTTAATCGTTTTGGCCAGTGAACGGCTCATATGTTACCAATAAATTTGTATTAAGAAATAATTCATTTTTGGTTCTAAATTTTCTTGTTTCGCTCTTCCAACAGCCAGCAAAGAAGCCAATTTGTTTTGCAAATCACGATAATTTATTTAAATTTTAGGCGCAAGGTTAACCATTAAAGGAAGTTGGATGTGAATGAAATTACTTGCCGGGAAAGTCATAGACGAATCACTTTGGATCTTGATGTTCAAGTGCCATATTTCCCTTGTCGAAATGATCAATATATCCCAGTTATTGAGACTTCCTTAAATTTCGATTTTCAATCGATTTTTACGCATGAATGTCAATAATTATTGTAATTTCAATTACTGAATTTTCATTGAAATATAATTAATTATTAACATGATGTAAATAATTTCATTTCGTGAGATAATTGCATTCATTTCAATATCTACTTTCTCTGGGCATTTTCTATCAGTTATTCTCAAATTATTTATGCCTGCTAGCTTTGATGTCTTTCAACATTTCTCAAATATTGCCTAAATTCAAGAGTAAATATTTTGAATTATTATTATTAATATTTATTATTATTATTATTATTATTATTATTATTATTATTATTATTATTATTATTATTATTATTATTATTATTATTATTATTATTATTATTATTATTATTATTATTATTATTATTATTATTATTATTATTATTATTATTATTATTATTATTATTATTATTATTATTATTATTATTATTGGTAGTAGTAAAATATATTTATCAATAGCAATAGTTAAACAAATAATATTTACTTTCTAAATTATGCAATTTGGAAGCAGTGTAAATAATATTTCGATTGTATCTTAAGATTCTGATTTTATTTAAATAAATATTTGCATATAATTTATTATTTTCTAAATTAAATCATTAAGAAGAAATCGAACAAAATTTAATGGAAGCCATTGCATATACATCTAATATGCATAATAATCCTCTTCTCAGTGCAGGTCTCATGTAATTGGGATATTATTTATTCATCTGGAGAACGATAAATTCCTACTACCATGTCAATTTTCATTCATCCATTAAAATGATTTTCAAAAACAAAAACACATTTTTAATATGGATTTTCGATGAAAAATAATTAATAATTTATTTAATTTGATTCCACAATATATTGTGATGTTTATGTTTAATTTAAAGATTTCATCGATTAAAACAATAGAAATGTTTTTTTTGAATTTTTTAATTACTTATTTGAAAAAGCATTTAATATATCGATAAGTTGAAATTGCAAAAATATTCCATAGAAAATAAATAAATGAATCTGCAGGTTTCCCAATATATGATACATTCATTAATGACTCGTACATGGGACTGTATTATATCCATTCGGTTTTACTATTTCTCCTTTTTCTACTAATATATCCACTGGTGATTATTACTGCAATATTTCTGGGCTCTGGGGATGTCGAACTGTTTCCATGGCTATAATGCTTATCAAGTATCATTGCATTCCCATATTAAATGAAATTTTTCAAATGGTATTTTTATACTCCTGGTGATAATCAGAGCTTTATACAGAAAATCAACAATATGCATATATATATATATAGTATTTATTAAAAAATTGACTATGAATCAATAAGGATATAGATGTTTTTTTTATATTCACGAATTTTTGACACAGGGTTCTACAAGTGATTTTGAAATCATTTGTAAAACCCAGTGTCAAGAATTTGTGAATATAAAAAAACATCGATATCTTTGCCGATTCATAGTTAATTTTTTAATAAATTAAATGTCAATTGAAAAGAAATCAGAGGTATATAATATATAAAAAATAACTTCGACATCAATAACGGATCTCAATCTTATTCCTCGGTTCATCGACAAACAATTACATTAATATTTTAAAATTTTATTGATTTCAAAAAAATATTTAAATCAAAAATTTATTACAAATGAAATGTTTTTGTCCCATATTTGGTAATATCAGTTTCAGATTCTTTGGAAGAAATGGTCTTGGTATATAAATAATAATAATAGTAATAATAATAATAATAATAATAATAATAATAATAATAATAATAATAATAATAATAATAATAATAATAATAATAATAATAATAATAATAATAATAATAATAATATTATTATTATAATAATATTATTATTATTATTATTATTATTATTATTATTATTATTATTATTATTATTATTATTATTATTATTATTATTATTATTATTATTATTATTATTATTATTATTATTATTATTATTATTATTATTATTAACAACAGAATGGAGTTAGCATTTAATTAATCTTTTGTAAAGCTTATTTTAACAAACTATTGGTAGAATTCTCATAGTGGTTTACGAGATGAAGAATTATTTGTGTGAAACGACCAATGTATGCAAATATAACGAAATAGCGTTCATATATATGTAACATAGACAGATAATCAGTTCTGCCATTTGTATAATCCATGATAGTAATGATACATTTGATACAAATCTGATGTGAGGTAATGGCATTGTGAATCACCTCCATTATTATGTTTAATATGTAAATTATGGAGTCTTTAGTATACCAGATTTAGGAAGCCCGCTGAAATGCTACCGAATAATCGGGTACAAATACGTCAAGGTTGTTGCATAAATATTCAATGACTTGTCAGAATTCGATGAAATAATTCCTGAACTAATCCTTCCATAAATCTCTGCTTGTCATCCAGTAGAATTTAAACAAAATACTTTTATAAGTGATTTGATTTTTCTAGATGAGATTTATTTAAAATATTAATCATAATATAATATTACAGTAAAGTCTTGTTTATCCGGGTATCATTTAACTTTTTTAGTTATATTTTAACTCAGCCTCTAAATGTGTATTTTCCCAAACTGTAAGATTAAATATATAATATACTTTTTATAAAAACTTCAGTTGTTTATATAAACTATTTATTGATTGATCAACAAAATAAATGCATAAATATTTCCCATTAAATTTTCTTTTGATTCACCTCCATAGATGTCTGAAAATCAAGAAAGAAAAAGAACACTCATTAGAATTTAAAAGAACTTAAATCCAGTTAACCGGCTAGAAAATAAGAAGTCGATAAACATTTTGTGCCAAGAGTTTGGTGTAGGAAGATCAACAATATACGACTGGCGAAAGGATAAGAAACCAATGAAGGAATTTCTTTAAATGACAGATTATTATGACTGAAATTATTAATGCTAACGAAGTTGAGGATTTGAAAAATCATCAAACTCTTAAACAATTGACATAACGACTGATGATGAAATTGTTTCCCTAGTCCGTAGTGGATCTAAAACAAATGATGACAGTAATGCAAGTAGTACCAATGAAGAATAATAAAAATGACCACACAAAAAAAATAAATGAACAGGAAAAAGTGGCATTTGAAATTGGAAGAATTTATTTGGAGCAACAACAAGAAATAGCGACTTTCAATATATTAGTTTTGAGAAAGTGGAAAGATTTTGCAAGGAAAAACTATTGGAATTAGGTAAACTGCGAAAAATAACCGATTTTATAACAAAAAATTAAATTATTATTAATAAAAATCGCCATTCGTACATCTTTTTCACTGTATATTTCGATAGCATCACTATCATCATCAGGTTACCTACGTTCACGACGATGAATAACTATACAATATTGAATGGCGATTTTTATTAATAAAATCTTTACCGTGTTTATTTAAATATTATTTATAATTTGAGGCCTTTGACTTTACGTTTATTGTCGGGTTAACCGGAAAATTTGTTTATGAGGTCTATTTATCAAAATTCTCTGTCTCACTCTGTCCGGTAAAATATCAACAAAATTCATTATTATTTTGTTCAACTTCGATCTGTTTTTATGAACATTT
>CAUHTR010002302.1:28899-60988 GCA_959609185.1 Schmidtea polychroa
ATTATTATTATTATTATAACCATAATAAAAAATAATAATAATAATAAATAATATAAGTAAATTTGCATAAAATCTCCCATAAAATCAAATGAACTGATCATTAATTATTCATGATCTTCGTAATTGTGATTCAAATACCTTTCAAAAGAAATCTAATTTTAATGATGTTTTCTCCATTCAAGACTCTTGAATTGAATTTTCTTTTCAATAAAATTTCGTTATTTTAATCCACTTTAAATCCATTTTTAAAGAATAAAAAAATTAAAATATAAAATTAATGAAATTTGTTTTTTTATTATTGATTACAATTTTGAGAAGTGATTTAAAATGATAATTTCAACAATAATACTTTTCGTTTTACTGATTCCATTCAGGAAAATGTGAAAAATAATTATAACGCAAGATTAATTACATGTCTAGAAATCCAGTAACTAATAGTATTTCACTCGATGGTTACAAGCTATGTGTTTGAGTTACAATACTTATGTAATTAATATGGATATAATAAACTTCTCTGGTATAGAACTTCTATAATAAAAGTATCTAAAATAGTTAAGTTAGGAGCAACACATAACAAACACATACTTACACTACGGAATAAAAACTTCTATAATATAAATTTATAGATGGTTCAATTTGTAATTAATTATTTCCATTCAATTTATGAATTTTGTTTGTTTTGATTTTTACAATTTAAAATTTTAATAATTTTTAACTTAAATTTGATGTTTTTATATTATTAGCTACAAATTCTTTTATTTTATTCATCCACTTCTAGCAAAATGACGAATATTTATTAAATAATGTTTTTACGTTCATAATTTGACTTTTTTAAATTTTTCCAAATTTGTAAATTAAAGAAATAAATGAACATTTTGATATTCATAATAATCGTTAATAATGAAATTTGCGTTCATCATTTACTAATTTTTCTATATAGTTTTCTACAAATCATTTTTTAAGTGAAGTCAGCAGTGTCTTTGGCATTGGATTCTTTAGCCTGAATTTTAGTTTGTCACTTTTTTCAAAAAAAAGAAATTTTAAGAGTTTTTATTCCATAAAATATTTTTACATATCGCAAGTTTGCATTACATTTTTTACTATGTGTTCGGTTTGTGTGTTCAATTTATTTTTCCTATCACTTCAATTTCTGTATAAAATTTTTATTCCATGTAACATTTAAAATTTTACACCCGAGTAAGTTTGTGTGTTTCGATAATATAAGTTTATTGATTATAGAACTTTTTATTTCATGTAAACGTGTGTATATAATGTTTTTTATTTGTTACATTTCGTAGTGGGTATTATCGTGTACATGTACTTATGAATTTTATTATTTTCGTTTATTTTGGAAATTTTTATATATTTATCATACAACTTTTTTTTTATCTTCAAACTTTTTCAAAAAAAAATATTTCAAAATTTTTAATAATAAAGTATGTCAGAAATGATAGGAAAAAATGATTATTTCACTATTACAAAATTCAATAATTTTCATAATAATGTTTGTAAAACTAGATCAGAATAATATTTAAGGTACATATGTTAAAATACACACTTGATAAAATCGAAATATCGTGTACCTTATATATTATTTTAATATGTACGCCGACTTCTATTTGCACTAAATTTCGAAATGATATGCATATTGTGATATTTAATAAGTTGGGAGTTCTATAAATAAGTTCTATGCTTATGGCGCTAGTGGCTCGCTTCAGGTGGGATCCACAAAACAAATGCATTAAAATACCAGTAAAGAAACTGGAAAAGGTGTAAAGATCCCTAAGAGTCGTTTTTATTAAATCTTAATATTATTTATTTGGGGAAACTATTTTCTAGATGCAAAAATAACAATCCGATTAGAAATTAATTAAGCTACTCGTATATTTTGATGTAGACTGTCTGTCGGGGTTTCATATTAATCACGTTTGTCTCTGTTGTCATCAGAGTAATTAGAATAATCATTTAATTCGGTTTTCTTTTCGGATTTCATAGCTAGTGCCATTTCCTTCAATATTTTCCAAAGAGACTTCGACCTGAATCTGCATTCTTCTATCAATATGAAATATGTTATTTGTACATTATTATGAAATAAAGTCACATTTGAGTAGTAGGTCAGTCATAGAATCCATATATATATAAAGAAATAAGATCCCACTAAGTCATCTCCCAAGGCTTGTGAGACACAATTTATATATATATATATATATATATATATATATATATATATATATATATATATATATATATATATATATATATATATATATATATATATATATATATATGTGTGTGTGTGTGTGTGTGTGTGTGTTTTCATTAAGACTATAAATCCAAATCTTGTATTGCGTAGGATATGTAGTCGTAATGGAAATAAATAAAATGTTGAAAGAAAACAGATGAAAGGTGAAGAAGAAAAATAAATGATTTTATTAGTTTTTATTATTTGTGACCGAAGAATTTTCATCTTTATAAAGTATTTAAAATTATAAATGAGAGATGTGTTAACAATGAGTGATTTTTATAAAAATGTAAGAGGAGGACACCTTGAACTTCGAACTCAAGGAAGACCCAAAATTATGTTATTAAAATTTAATTTATTGATGACTAATTTATAAGAATGTTACATTTGTTTATACACGTTGATTGCATTTCATAAGCCAGCAAATATTATTCATATATTATTAAATAATGAAATAAATATGGCAATCATTTAATTATTATTAAGTTGTTAATAATTATTGGAAACGGGTTACAGTATCGGACAAAATAAATGTAATTTTTTAAAACTACTATAAAAAATGAATCAAAATTTATAAAAGAAGTAACTAAGTTTACAATTACCTTACCTGTATATTTTTAATATATTTTTTAAGGTTAATCGACAGTTTCACATGCAATATTGGCAAAATTTTGCAATTTTAAAATCTCTATCAAAATCGCTTGGACAAAATAAATGTAATATTTATTAATTAATATTAAAATTTGATTCCGCCATTTTTAAAATCTATTATTATGTATTAAAATTTTAAACTAAGCGTTATGGCACTTAGAAAGTCGCTTTCTGATCATGAAATAGCTTCAATTTTTAGATGGAAAAAAGAAGGAATGAAACAATTTAAAATGGCTGAACTACTACAGGTAACCCCAAGATGTATTAGTTATGTTACATAACTTATGTATTAAATACATACACTGAAAAATATTGTAAATCAAAAAGAAGCAATTCTGGAAGAAAAAGGTCACTTTTCGACCAAGAATTAGTTGAATTTAAAAAAATAATTGAAGTAGGTAGGTTTACATCGGGTCCTAAACTAGCTAACAAAGTCGAAAACAAGTTTAAAAATGTTATTTCTTCAAAAACAGTGAAAAGATATGCTAAGTTTGTTGGGTTTAAAGCTATGAGACCTAAAAAAGTACATTTTATATCAAAAAAGAATAAAAAAGCTAGATTGGAATTTGCAAAAAAATTTATTATGATGCTTAAAAGTTATTGGAAAAAGATTATATGGTCTGATGAGTCAAAATAAACTTGTTTAATAGTAATGGGATTACCTGTGTATGGCGTAGAGCTGGTGAAATATTAAAAAATAAATGTACTCTAAAAACTGTCAAACACAATGGTGGGAGTATTATGGTTTGGAGTCGGAATTTTATGTAAAATTGAAGGAAAAACAGATTCACTAAAATATATTAAAATTTTACCAGAAAATTTACTACCTTCTGTCAAGAAATTGAACCTTAGTGATTTTGTTTTACAACTAGACAATGATCCGAAACATACAAGTAAGATTATAACAAAGTTTTTTGAATAAAATAGAATTACGAAGATGGAAGGCTAGCACAGTATCCAGATATTAACATAATTGAACATTGCTAGGCGTTTGTAAAAAAATATGCTGAAGCCCCAGCTAGTAATTTAAAAGAGGCATTCATTAAAATTAAACAAATCTGGGAAAAAATACCTCGGGAATTCATACAAAAACTTGTAGATTCAATATATGAACGTCTATCTGAAGTTATTAGAAACAAAGGAGGTGCTACAGATTATTAGTTATGAAACATAAATAAAATTATAATTATTTTGTCTTATTTTTTTTCAATTTCAAAAAAAATCATCTTTCATCTTAAAAAATAAACAAAATAATTTATTATTAAGTCATATATATGTTTATAATGATAATAATATATAATATTTTAATTTGATATTTTGATACATAAACGTACATGAAAATTGAAATTTAAAAAATTTATATTTATTTTGTCCTATAGTGTATATGTGAGGTGTTATTAATAAGATCACTGATAACCACTGTGGATTTTGTATGACAATGCGTCTATTCATATAGCGGACCTTTCCCAGATCAAAATTGTAGTAGACTAGCTTGACACTTCTTGAATATCAACTTTATATGACCAACCTCGCGCAAGGAACTGCTTTTTCTTCCGGTGCAGTCGAAAGGTTCTTCAAAGACGCATTTCTAGAACTTTTAGAGCCTTGGCAAAAGTATATGGAGTGACAGGAGTCATACTAGAGAAAGCAATGTCTACCTATGTTGGCCTTTGTGCTGCTACTTTGTGCGTTTAAAAATTAAAAGTTCGACTGTTTTTAATTCCACCTTAGGCCAAAGATTTATTCACCATACCACTTAACTTTGTTTTTAAAATTTTAAAGTGTATGGATTAATGATTAAATTTAAATTTAAATTATTTTGGGTGTGAATTAAATGTAATTTTAAGAAATATTTAAAGATTTTTTGGAAAAGATGTTTAATTTAAAAAGTAAATAATTATTTAAGTCAAATTAAAATGTTTAAATAATTTATAATATATGTAGTTTTTTCTATCCTATTTGATGACGACAGCGAACCTGTCAAAATAGTTCATAAAATGAATAATTGAGAGGTGCTTTCTATTAATATTGTTGGGTTATTGAGTTGGTGACAATGTTTGTAAATTCAAACTTTTACTCTGACTCCAAAGCGTGTTTATTAATTCACAATTCAACACTCTCGAACACGATAAGCTTTATTAATATTCACACTTAATTGTACAAATTTCAATTACAACCAATACAACAGAACGGGGCCAGGAACGTATATGGTGAACGTATATGCAGAAGACCGAGCACAACAAAAGATCAATCCCCCAACAATTATCAATCCCGAACAATCCAATTATCAATCCCGAACAATCCAATTATCAATCCCCAACAATTCTATTATCAATCCGCAGCAATTTAATTGTTAATTCCCCTCAGTTGAACAATGACTTATATATGATCTATTGACTTTAACTTTATCCTTATTGCAAATAGTTTTTGAACTTTATATTTTTGGGATTTTTATGTATAAATCTTATTCGTATAATTTATTTCTATTGAACTTTATATTTTTGGATATCTATCTGTATAAATTATTTGAGGAAGGTCTTATTTATTTGTAATTAAGAACAAAAAATATTTAATTATATAAATTGGGGAAAGTTAAAATAGTTAACATTTAAATCTTTTAAAGAAAATAAAATATTTCAGCTAAATAAATAAAAAATTCAGTAGGAAAATATAACATATCTTTTAAACTAAAAAATGCATTAGAGAAAATAACAACATTTTAAATGCATAAATGAAATAAAATAAATAAATCACTTTGTAAATATAAAAACAAATATTTAAAAAAACATAACAATTATTTATTATAACTCAAAGTTTGATATAAATAGCGAGATAAAATCAGTAGTATTCGCACAAAATTTCTAACCGTTTTTTTAGTAGTCTCAAAAGAGGGTAGCTGGACAAAATGTGACGGACAAAATTTCGTGGAGAAAATGTCACGAGGAAAACATGTCATTGGTCAAAATGTCGTGGTCAAAATCTTCCAGATCTTTCGGAAACAAAATTTGACACTTGAATAAAAAAATAATAGATTTTACTATTGTTTATATATGCTTTTTTACTATTTTTTTTCAATGTTGACATTTTGTCCACGACATTTTGTCCTAGAACCAAAAAGAAAATCCTCCTTAGACTTAAAAATGAGACAGCCAGAAAAGCCTAACAATGGTCTTTTTTTGTATAACAATTATACCACGCATTATATAACATTGTAACAAAAACATAACACGCACATATTGAATATCGAGAATTTGAGAAAATCGATTTGTACATTTTCAGGTGAATATTTTTATTCAATAAATATTTATAAAAATTTTTTTTGATTGATTTATATATATAAAAACTACTAAGTTGAGAATCTCCAATAACGAGACTTCGACACTTCCTTCAGTTTCATATATTTCCTCACGATTATTTTGCTTACTTCAATAATTATTTAATTTTATTATTTAGGTGTCCTTAACAAAACTAAAAACATGTAAATTAGTGTTGTACATATATTTCACTTGAATAGAGAAACTTTTACAAAAATCCAATTGAATAAGATTAGGTAATGAAAGTTTTTCTTTTATATTTATAAATGGGGCCTTAAATATTTTCCCGTCTAGTGCTTTCCAAAAGCGAAGTTCATCCCTAGGTCTAAGACTACTGGCTCGATTTATACTTTATATATTATTAGATTTCATTTTATGTAACCAATAAATTTGATTTCTTTTATAACCTCCTAAATAGTACAAAAATAGGATAAACATAATACAATAACATCACAATTCCTATTAAATTTCCATGGGCTTACTAAGGAGTGATTAGGACAGTAATGAAGCTTCCTACTAAAACTTTAATTACATAATCACTTGAACAAAAAATTATTTCAAGTATTTATAAACCTTTTTGACAATACAATATTATCCTTCCATGAAGAAAATCACATAATTCCTCTGAACAATTTTCACTAAATGTTTTAACTTTTCCTTCGTTTTTTCTATCAGAACATCATGCTAGAATGTCGTTCAACTTGGTATAAGGATTTTGACACTTGTCAAGTCCAATGGATTTATTCTAAATGATAATTCCAAATTAAAATGTAAAAAAATATGTCAGTTTTTAGCTTCTTCGTTCGAGTTCATTTATTCTTTACTCTAATTATAAGACAAACCAATATATAATCCCAGGAGATTTAAACACATTCGAATGAATTTATATATATATATATATATATATATATATATATATATATATATATATATATATATATATATATAATGATTTTTGTAAATAATATTTTGTCTTAAGGTGAAACTTAATGACCTGGAAATAATGAAATCCAAATGAAACAAAATTTGTGCGGTTCGTTGAATAATATTATTACATTAATTAAAATTATAATTGCAAATATTGTAATTTTATTAATTCAAACAAAATTTTAATATTTGATTCATCGATTGAAAGAAGATAATATTTTTTGAAAATTTGCAATCAACCAATTTTTTTGGATAAATTCTCTGCAATTTTTTTCAATAAATTTCCATAATTAATAATAACAATAGTAATAATAATAAAAAAAATATTAGAAATATTAAAAATAATAATAATAAAGTGATAATTTAAGCCTTTTGCTGCAAATTTTTTTTAAAAGGCTTAAATTATCACTTTATTGTTTTAAATAATAAATGCTGCTACCAAGAAATCATCACAAAAAATAATAATAGTTATTAATAATAATGATTTCCAGTGTACCGAGGAAAGTATGCAATAGAGTTGAATCAGCAATATTGTATACTTACCTAGCGCAAAGAGAATTCTTCGTGTCTCCTGCATAGTACTGATGAGAGCCAAAAGCTCGAAATTACTTTACTATTGGCATTTGCCTCAGTATCACAAAGTTTGTACTGTTTATTTTATTTAAGTAAGACATCCGACAAAAATATTTTATTTTATATTATAAGTTAAAAATGCTAAAGGTAATCGGATGCACTTGTAAACAATTTCTGTGTATCAAATAATTTTTTAGTTCGCAGAGGTGAATATGATTTTTCATACGTCATGTTTACAAGTTTACAGATTTTTTCTGTGACCAAGCTAATTAGCAAGTGATGTGATTTCCAATGTACCAGGGAAAGTATGCAATAGAGTTGAATCAGCAATATTGTATACTTACCTGGCGCGAAGAGAAATCTTCGCGTCTCCTGCATAGTACTGATGAGACCTAAAAGCTCGAAACTAGTCTGCTATTAGAATTTGTACTGGGTATTACAAAGCTTGTACTGTTTATAATAATAATAATAATAATAATAGTAATAATAATAATAATAATAATAATAATAATAATAATAATAATAATAATAATAATAATAATAATAATAATAATATTTTAAGCAAATTTCAAAATCGATATTCACATAGAGTTGAATTTATAATAAAATTAAATAAGCATATTTTTGATAAATTTAAACAAAATTTTACTAATTATAAGAAAATCATTAAAAAAAGAATTTCTCCCGTAATGCTGCATTTTGTAATGAATTTTGACAGTTATTTAAAACGTTTCGTAGAATTCCTGATGTTTTGAGAATGGAGAGAAATTTTCAAAATTTCATAATTAACATTTTCTTTCTTTCATGAAATTATTTTTTATTCATATTTTTTATTCATTTGGAAAATTTTCATTTCTACAAAAAATTAGTTTTGCAATTAAACCTTGTCACAGAAAATTATATTAGCCCCATTGACCTTTTTATTGGAGGTTTAACAAGTTTGAGTTTCTCGTCCAAGATGGTGAACAAAAAACAGCAAAATACTGTAGCGTTCTTAGGCGAGATTTTAATCGTATCATCAAACAGAACCGAGTACATACAAGACATCAAAGATGTTCTTAAAACTCGTAAATTACGTGACGTAATAGTAAGAACCTCAAAATTAAAATATAAAATAAGAATTTCTAAAACATGGGGTCAAATTTCTCGGACACATAGTAAATAAAAACGAAAAAAGACTTCTAGAAGATAAAAAAATCTCAGCATCAACAATCTGCAGAAAATTAGAACTAAACTGATTCACGAAATTTGGATGTCCAAAGGCATTTATTAGCGACTAAGGCAGGCAATTTGAATTAGACTTATTCAAAGAACTGTTTTAAATTTCAAAATTAAAAAGTGAGAACAACAGAACCACAACTCACAATCAAATGGGTAAGTAGAAAGACTACACAGATCACACAAACAATCGATAAGAACAAAAGCAAATGGCACAAATTGGTTCGAAAAACTCACAGAAATACTAATAGGACTGAGAAACAGCCCATGAAACTCAAATAATAAAAGCCCTAGGCAACTAGTTTCTTGACACAATAAAAACCTACCAAACCTAACAGAAAATATTCAAAGAACACAACTAAAGAACAAACAGACAAAACAAACCCAAAAAAACGAAAAAAAAGTAATTCTCAAAAACAAAACTAACCACTCAATTGCCATTCATCAAAAAACCATTTACAAAAGCTTTCGAATCAAAATCCAACTGTCAATGCCATTTATTAGAAATAAACAAAAATGTAAAAAAAAACACAAACAACAAAAAAGATAGCGACTATTTTAAATAACAAAACACTAACAAGCAACAATGACGACATGCACAAACAAACTTTTGTTGTACTAATTTTTATAGGTGAAATTGTAAAACACAAACACAACAACGCACAATCAAACACAGCACAAATGGTGGTGTAAATATATATTTTTTATATATTATGTTTTTGTTTTGTCATGAACAATTTGAAAAAGTTGTAGAACACAAAACAGATTTATTTTACATGTTTACCTCCGGTTTTAAAAGGGTTAGTTATGAAATGCTCATTATGATGTAAGATTTGCTATCGACAGTCATGAACCAGAAAGTGAGAATGCAATGAAAGGTAGTTCTACTAATAATCGAGCTCACTTGATCATTCGTTCTCAGCCACTGTGTACATTACCAACAAATCAGTTGCTACTGGTTCACGGATGGTAGAAAAAAAAATCATGAAGGCGTTTATAGAAAAGTTGATGATAAATCTATCAGCGACCCTAGAACATTTAAGCAACATACTCCATAAAACTACACAATGCTTTTATCAAATATCTATTTTTCTAAGCAAATTGTGAGTTTCTAGTAGATTTTGATGTTGCTGGTTTTAAGGTAAGTGCCGTATGTTCTCACATTTATTCGGCAGACTATTCCAGATTTTGCAAACACCATAGGAAGGATGTGATTGAGTGCGAAGTATAAAAAGTTACAAGATATATCAATTTACTTTTACTGATTTGGTTCAAATTCGCGGGTCATATCCGTCTACATCCTTTATGCGGGGAATTGCGGTATTATTCAAATCTTATATGCAATAAGAAAATTGATGAGAAACTGAGTGTGAGTTCTATACTGTTTAAGTTTGAAAAATGCAGTGACTGGATCGTATAATGGAAAATAGTTTTAGAATTCTTAAAATTATATATTAGTTATCTGTATTGTTACAAAAGAATAAAATAAAATAATGATATATTGGCTAAATTATAATTTTAACTACTCATCGTCTTTGGGTGTCATTGGAAACTTTAGTTTTCATACGCCAAATTTGTAGGGATACACTATTTCCATATTCAGTCTGATATTAGAAAATATATATGGCGTAACAATGGGCCCGCAACTGAGAGGGGGCAGGCAAAAGGCGGCCCATTTTCAAGCTTTAAAAAATGAAATATTTTAATTAATAAATGCATAGTTGAAAGTTCATTTTCGAAACATAAGTTCATCAAAAATTATCTTCGTAATTGGATGGGTCAAGAACGCCTTAGTGGTTTAGCCTTGTTGAGCTTTGAAGCCTTACGGGCAAAAGCTATGGATGTTGTCTTAGAATACTCATCTGTATTGACAATACTGCACTAAATACAAAATTGTTGTTAATTTATGATTTCATAACATTGAATAAAACAATATTCAGTAACATTTTCATTTATAACATTAAATCAATTTTAATGCAAATCGAAAACAATTTTTAATTGTCGCATAAGATTACAAATTAATAATGAAATAAAATATCATAAATTAAAATCATTAAAATGAATTTCTCAAAAGTGAACCAATAATTTAAAACATATATATTATAAGCGTTACAATTATAAGTGTTGGAGTTATACAAAAGATATGAAATAAAAATTTAAAATTTCTCAAATTATCAAAAATCAATTAAAATTAATAATTTAATTAATTAAGTTTCAACAAAAAGTCATTAATCAAAAAATAACCAACTGATTGTCAGATCAATGGGTTTCCGGGTATTAATAGGAGATTCGGCAATGAACTCTTCAGCCGGATCAGACAAGAATTGATGATAAACAGATATTATAGATACAGATAGCAAAAAACAGAAATTGCCAGTTGGTCGAGGCAAAATTTATAAAATTAACGCGATGGCCAAAGCGGTAATTTAGCAGAATAATTCAAATGAGGCAAACGAGAGCGATTTAGCAAGGAGTGATAAATCAAATTTGTGTTTTGACTTATATGGTTTGTACAATTTGAATAATAAAGATTCTGTTGGGATCTAGGTTCTATTTCTTTGATTACTGAACACGAGGAGTCGAATCAACATTTAGTCCCATCGACAAACATCCTTATATTCCAACATAAGCGTTAAAATTGTGGGATTAGAATTTGGAATGAATTTCAACAAGATACAAATGACAGTGAAATAAGCTCAAAACAAGTTCACTTTTGACAATGTATGGAATATCACTACGTTATTCATTAACAAATAATAAAAGTTTTTCAAATCGTTACTAAACTATAAAGTGTCGAAAGATCCGCCACTAAATTTTGTTGCAGTTTGTATTTTTGAACTCATTAAATATTATCAAGAAACTTGGACCTGAAGAGAATGGTTTATTATCTTATATTTCGACTAAATTATTGGGAAAATTAACTGCAAAATAATAATGAACTTTCTACAAAGTTTTTTAAATGAATTTAGAATACGTTTCCTGGTGATTCTTCGTGACCCAAAGGATGAAGCCCTGTTAAGAACTAATCTGCTAATACCAAAATCCTGATCCAATCGTTTCCATACGAATATCATCTGTTTCACCAATCCTTTGCATGCTTTCGGGAATATTTTATAATTTATCTCGATTTTTAATTAACTTTGAAAAACACGATTTATCCTTTGAAAGGATTTATTGCAATGTTTTTCATTGCATCGGATGGACAGGTAACATTTTGTTTTCATTTAATAATTAACACGGTTGTGTGTATTATATTCTTCTATGAAAAATGATACTTTAATATTATTTTTATTATAATTATTATTATTATTATTATTATTATTATTATTATTATTATTATTATTATTATTATTATTATTATTATTATTATTATTATTATTATTATTATTATTATTATTATTATTAATATTATTATTATTATTATTATTATTATTATTATTATTATTATTATTATTATTATTATTATTATTATTATTATTATTATTATTATTATTATTATTATTATTATTATTATTATTATTATTATTATTATTATTATTATTATTATTATTATTATTATTAGTATTAGTATTATTATTATTATTAATATTATTATTATTATTATCGTCATCATCATCGGTTTATTCCACAAATTTTAATGACCAATGACTCTATTCCAATTATATAGTTGGAGGAATCCAGAACTTTTACTTGGAACTTTTACCTCCATAGATATAGCAAAATTTAATTGTAAGCTTTATTGAAATCTATTTAGACAATTTAATACATGCCCAATTCAATAGCTGCAGTAAAGCGCTCCTAGCTATGCAGAAATCTTGAGGAATTTCTTTTTACAATCTTTCTTTCAGTCGAATTTGCGAGGAATATAATTTTTCCCATCTGTCAGAACAAAGAAAAAGAGCAGTAGGAAATAATTATATTACTTCACAGAAAATGAGAATGCAAATGAAAAAGATGGAATTCGTTTATAGATTTAAAAAAAATATATCCATATATTTATTATTATTTATTATATTTATTATTAGCTTGAGCAATTTATTTCTTTTGAATTGTTTGTTTATTCAAATCTGGCTTAATAAAACAAAATAATCAATAAATATAATTTACTTAAAGAATTATTTGATTTTAAAAACTATATCACAAATTCTGGATAAAATTCAAATGAGTATTTTGAAATTTGTTTCCAGTTAAACAAATATTTGTTTTAATTTTTTACAAAAAATATTATACTTATTAATATTATTATTATTATTATTATTATTATTATTATTATTATTATTATTATTATTATTATTATTATTATTATTATTATTATTATTTGTAAGATGATATAATAATTTCCAAAGAATTACTTACATAACCAGGTCACTAGACCTTTATATCTATTGAATGATGCGGGAATGCTTGTATAACTAAATTAAGTAAGTATGTTTGTCTTCTGTGTCAACAGTATCACTTAAACTAATAATTCTCCCTTTTGTAGATTACGCAATTCAATGTACTATAAATAGTATAACGATTGTGTGTTACGTTTAGATTTTTGTAGTGAATAAATATTTCTGTGAAACTATGTCTTTTTCTAACATGGCGACCACGCCAGGACTCCAGAACTATATCAAGCCACCTAATCAATTGCTGCCAAATGGTGATTTAGAAATTTTTATTTTGGAATTGAAGAGATTTTTCGAATTCACTCAACAACCGCAAGAAACTCAAGAAATTTTTACCAAGGCCTTTCTGTCGGTAGAGTTGATCCAGAAATATGAAGAAGTACAGAGCGATTATTCAGGCTATGAAGAAAGATTAAGAAAAGCGTTCGAGCCAAGGAAAAATCTAGCCATGGATCTAGACGCAGCTTTAAGATATCGAAAAGGAAATGACTCGTGCACCGAATTTTTCAATAAAGTGGAAAAGCTCGTCGACAATGTTCTTCGACACAAATTAACAAAACCGGCATTAATGTTATTTTTAATGCAGAATGCAATGGAAGATATGGAAACAAAAAAAGAATTGAAATTAAGAGAAGTTAAATCAGTAGATAAGGCCAAGGAAGTGATATCAAGAATGGAAGAAATTCAAAAAGAGCTTTCAAGTGAGCAATCATTAGCTTCTCTACATGAAAATAAATCATATGCGGAGACAGTCAAAAGTCCGAGAAAAACTCAGTTGTACCAACAGAATAAGACGCCAATATTTTCTAACTCTAGAACCAATGAGGCCGCGAACTTCAATATGCCAAATAAAAGTGACTGGAAGAACGGGACCAGGCGATTTAAACTGCAGAAATGTTGGGCGTGTGGAGAGCAAGGACATATTCGAGCAGAATGCCCAAACGTAAAATGCTCTCAATGTTCCAAAAATGGTCATTTCAAGCATCAATGTTGGGACATCAGAAGAAATTCAGTTAAAACAGAAGCATATTACAACGGAAGAAATTATGATAGAAACCAAAAACAATTTGGATCCAGAGGACAATATCAAAGCAGAAACCAATCTTCAGACAGAGGACCACATCGAAGACAATGCAATGCGATATACGACTACGAATACGAGGAAGGAGAGCTGATTCAACAGGATGACATGCAAAAAGATTGCGAACAGCTAAAAGGGGAGGCTCCAGTTTCAAGGGAGTTGCTAGGAGCCATAAATTTGGTTTAAGTAAGTATATTGTTGACACAGAATGTTTGAATTTGAATGCTTGTGATTTCAAGATTTCCGTAATGAATGAATTTAAAGATGATTTAAAAATTAATGATGTAATTATGAATGATTGTGAATGTTTTGACTTTGAAAATTATTTTGAATATAGTTTTTATGAAATTAATAACAAAATTGATAAGATTATGAGTATCGATATTATTAATAATAAAGTTAATGAAAATAAAGAAAGACCTTTTGCACCTAAATTCGTTTACGAAAGAATGAATGGCAGACCTAGTGTAGGTATTTGGCTAGAAAATAAAATAAAAGTTGATTGTCTTTTGGATACCGGGGCTAGAATAAACGTGATTAGCGAAGATGTTGTTAGTAAATTAAAGATGCGTGATAAAATAGGGGAATCCAATATTATGGTTACATGTGCAAACGAGAGCACACTTAAAATCATAGGAACAATATTACTAAAAGTGAGAATTTCGGGATTAGAATTGGTAATAAGATTCTTTGTGGCAAATAAGATTAACCCGAGCGTAATTGCAGGCGTAGAAATGATGAATTGTTTTGATATTAAATTACAGGCAGTAACTAAAGTAAAATTAAAAAATCAATTAATGAATTTAGAGGAAAACAATTTGAAAGGAATTATCGACCCAACGATTAATAAATTACTTAAAGAATTTTCGGATATATTCATGAAAAATAAATGGGATGTAGGAAAAACACAGTTAATTAAACATAAGATAGTTACTAGAGGTAGCCCAGTGACAATTAATCCTAGACGTCAGCCGATTCATATTGCTCACAAAATACAAGACATGCTAAAAGACATGGAAGAAGCAGGAATTATAAAAAAATGTGACTCGGTGTGGAATAGCCCATTGGTATGTGTGTTAAAAAAGAATAAATCAGATATTAGAATATGTTTGGATTTTCGGGCACTAAATGCAATTACGGAGAGACCTCGATTTCCAATACCAAATATTGAAGAGATGATGGATATCCTAAATGGAGCACAGATATTTAGCACTATCGATCTTGGTAATGCTTATTATCAAGTGGAATTAGAAGAGGAATCAAAAATAAAGACTGCATTTTCAACAAAAGATGGTCAATATTGTTTTAACCGAATGCCTTTTGGAATTGCAGCTGCTCCAGCAACTTTTCAAAAATTAATGACTCAAGTTTTGGGTGATCTTAATTGGAGAGAAGCAATTGTTTATTTAGACGATATCCTTATATTTGCAGATAATGAAATCGAACATAAAAAAAGACTAGAAAGAGTTTTTCGAAAGATTCAAGAGGCTGGTTTGAAAATAAGCTTAGAAAAATGTTGTTTTAACAAACTAGAAATAAAATTTTTGGGACATATTATAAATAAAAATGGTATTAAGACAGATTATGAAAAGATAAAAGCAATGCAAGAATATGAAAAACCAAAATGTATTAAACGTTTAAGAAGCTTTCTAGGCTTAACAAATTATTATCGAAAATTTGTTAAAGATTACGCCAAGTATGCAAGACCATTAGAAAGGTTATGTGGGTCTAACAAAGATAAACTTATATGGACTGAAGAATGTGAAACACATTTCAACACGCTAAAGAAAGCGTTAACGTCTACCCCAGTACTAGGATTTCCGGATTTACGAAAAACCTTTATTTTAGATACAGATGCTAGTTTCGATACGATTGGGGGAGTGCTTTCGCAGTTGAGTAGTAATGGACAAGAACAAGTTATTGCATATGGATCAAAGACAATGAATAAGCACGAAATCGGTTACTGCATTACGCGAAAGGAATTGCTTGCAATCTATCATTTTACTCAGCATTTCAAACACTATCTATATGGAAAAAGATTTACTTTAAGAACCGATCATAAAGCTATAACCTTTATGATAAATACAAAAAAGCCAATTACAGCACAATTCCAGACATGGATTAACTATTTAAGTGGGCTAGATATCAAATTAGAATACAGAAAAGGAGAATTGCATGCTAACGCAGATGCCCTATCAAGGAAAGACTGTACTTCATGTAGTCAGTGCCAAACAGTTCATGAAAACGCCAAGGTAGATAAAAATAAAACTAAAATATTGGCCATAGAAAATATGGACCAAGAAATAAAAGTAAATAATGAAGGTGTAATTTTTAATATACATAAAGACTTATGTCACGCAGGGGTAAAAAAAATTTACGAATATGCACGGAAAAATATGAAAATGAAAATTAGTGAAAATGAAGTTAGAAGAGTGATTGAAAATTGTGAACAGTGTCAGAAACGGAAGACGTGGACAAGACGAACAAAAGAACCGCTGATTAAACAGAGTACAGATGAAGTTTTCAAAGAGATATTTATTGATTTCTGTGGACCATTTAAGAAAACAATTCATGGAAAACAATATATTTTAGCTATAATTGATCAATTCAGTAGGTATATATCATTGACGGCAGTTGCTCATCAGGATGAAAAGACGACGGCAAAGATTTTAAGAGAAAATTGGATTTTGAAATTTGGTGCCCCTAAAATAATTCACTCCGATAGAGGAAAAACATTTGAATCTCAACTCCTTTTAGAAGTGTTGAAAACGCATCATATTACAATAATATATTCAAGCCCATATCATCATAGTACAAACGGTTTAGTTGAGAGGCAATTTAGAACTATAAGGGATGCAATTGCAATTACGTTAAAAGACAAACGGCATAAAGATTGGGCAGAAATATTGCCAGATGTGGAATTTATGTTAAATGCTACGATACAGCAGACAACCGGATTTTCGCCCTCTGAAATAATATTTGGGCGGAATATTTGTAGACAATGGATGGAAAAAGAGAATTTGGATATACAAAATAATGATGCTAATAATCGGAGAAGGGAGATCGTGGAGGGAATTAAACATAAACAAAACATAGAAAAGAATTTAATTACACAAAATTATAGGAATTTTGAAGTTGGAGACCAAGTATTGGTTAAAAAAGAAAATACTAGAAAGATGGATGAACGTTATGAAGGGCCTTATGAAATAACTGGAAAACGACATGACAGAAGCTATGTTCTAAAGAATAAGCAAGGCAAAGAAATAATTCGAAATGTAGAATGGATCAAAAGTTTTAAATGGAGGGGGATGTAAGATGATATAATAATTTCCAAAGAATTACTTACATAACCAGGTCACTAGACCTTTATATTATTATTATTATTATTATTATTATTATTATTATTATTATTATTATTATTATTATTATTATTATTATTATTATTATTATTATTGTTGTTGTTATTATTATTATTATTATTATTATTATTATTATTATTATTATTATTATTATTATTATTATTATTATTATTATTATTATTATTATTATTATTATTCAAAATTGTGCCAGATATAAATAAACAGCTGGAAATATTTCCTCGTCATTTCTTCTAGCATCAAATATTTTACGCCTATAGAATGTATAATAATTAAAAAATATAGCTTCGAGACTCTTTTAATTTACAGTCTGATGATTATTCTGTACGAGTAATTATAACTAATTTCTCATGAGATTCGATGTTTGGGGAACTGAATCGCATCTGTGATGGGCCTTTATTATTTGAAATTTATTTATCATGGCGATTGATGACGATGATGGGATATTATTGTTTGCGAGATTTTCTCTGACACATAATGAATTACGGATTCCATCTCCCTCAAATTAATACTTCTCCCTGTTGCTGACTGTGAATATTAATTCGTCGAATTTAGAAGGGTATTTGGGAAAATATAAATATTCATCGGCTTGTCTCGAGACCGTTTAGATTTGCTGTTTTGATTATAATAATAATAATAATAATTATTATTATTATTATCATTATTATTATTATTATTATTATTATTATTATTATTATTATTATTATTATTATTATTATTATTATTATTATTATTATTATTATTATTATTATTATTATTATTATTATTATTATTATTATTATTATTATTATTATTATTATTATTATTATTATTATTATTATTATTATTATTATTATTATTATTATTATTATTATTAGTATTATTATTATTAGATTGCCTTAGAGTTAAGATGATTGTGCATTGTTTTTATTAGTGGATTTAAAAATCTGGACAAATTGTGTTTGGATCTTGTTTATCATTTTATATATCTTGAGTGTAATATTGCTTAGATAGAAATAAATACATTTCATATCCGTATTCGAATACTAGAGCACTATGAACTAACCGAATTAATAAATATGAATGAGTACAGTATGGAGTGTATGAGTCGTGTGTATACAGAGGATGATATGTTTCTGTTTGTATTGCCTTAATATGAATGGTATATAGCAAACTAAAGTGCGAAACGATGTGAACAATTGTGTTTTGAACGTTTTCTAGAAATTAAGATTTTAAATTATTGGGTTTATGTGAAGTTTTTAGGTTTATTAATTTTTTGTAAGAAAATTAACTTTTGTGGCTCTTCTTGTTCCATTGTCTATTACCAATTTCCAACAATATTTAAATTTTATTCTTAATTCCCCATTTTTTCTTCTCTCTACTGAATTGGTAAGATTTTCCTAAGGGCTGATATAAAATTTTAATTTAATTTTTCATCTCCCCTTTTTTAAGTTTCTTAAAAGTTTGTGTCTCTATGCCTTTTTCAACTAGAGTCGCAATCAGTAACTATTTACTCTAGACGTTATAACGACTTTTCTATTTTATATCAAGATTTGTACTAGTAACCGAGCAATTTGGGACCAAACAATTTCATCCTCAAATCTAAAACTGAATTACAAATACTTCAATCTATTAAAATTATATTATTCAATTGTCTTTCAACTGGTTTTTTGAATTGTCACAGTGAATCCTTTTTCTATATCTTAATTTATTGTGTTCTCCCATCCCGACTGTCAAATGATGTTCTAAGGGCTTTTGCGACTGTCAAAAAAGATGTTTGTTTACCCAGTTTCAATTATTTTGATTAATAACAACTTTTTAATTTATTAATTAATTGATTAATTAATTTTTCTTTCTAACCAGCGAATAAAACATTTTTTGTCATATTTATTTTATCCCATCGGTTTACCCAAAAATGAATTAAATATTTGTTTTTAATTAATTTTAGTGAATTTTGTTCAACACTAACACGTTTTGTGAAAAATAAATCCTACAAAAATTTCTAAAATTATTCTTATTTTTCTAATCCTTTACAAAGAATCTCTCTAAATTTCTAAATTTTGGGAAAATATTATTTCCTGTTCAATATCCCATATTAAAAATTAATAATTTTAATTTCATCAATAAATTTTAATTTTAAATTTGTTTCGGATAGCTCAATAATAAAATTAAATGATTATTAAAGTGAGCAAAATGAAGGGAGGTATGAAATAAAGGATATGTTTCTCCAGAATTTTGAGAAACCGAAACGAGTGTGGGAATGAAAAAACCAAAGAAAATTGCAAAGAATCCATAGGATCAAACAACAAAATTAACAAATACAAATTGAAAGGGGAAAAACAAAACCAAAAAGAAAATCGAAATCAAATTTTCATATCTTGTCAGCTAGTCCTCAATAACGGATAAATAACAAGGAAAGTCAGAGAGACACAAATGGAGTATGACAAAAGAAAAATATAAAAAATGTTGAGAACAAAAGTTGAGAAAAAGTAAACTCAGAAATTATCAGAAGTTGAAATAACCAGACAATTAGTGCAAGTATATCGAGGAGGTTCAACTGAGAGGCAGTTAAGCGATCATTATGTGTTGTAATAATCTCCGAGTTTAGAATTTTGATTGGTGAATCTTTTGTCTAATTTTGCTAACAGAAATCAAATCGATTGTCATTTTATTAGAAAATAAACATTAATAACATCGAGAACTTGTCATTGTTCTTAATATTCCAAGACACATTTGGAGTCATTTTTGTTTTGAAGCCAATTATTGTAAATTTCACACAACTCAAAATTTATAGATTGGTTTTCATAAAAAAAATTTTTAAAAAATTAATTTAAATTTAAACAAAATTAATAATAATTATAATAAATTATCAATTATAATAAATATTTTATGGTAACTTTTGAAAAATAAATTTTCTTATATTAGAGTTTCGAACAAAATATTATATCGGGAATTTTTCAATAACTAAGCGCTTCATGAAAGATTATGGGAAGAGAACGAATTAAGGAAAGCTAGAAAACATATGTAATTATGTTGGAGAAATTCAGTGATTAAGGAAATGCTCTCCGTACTTCAGTTGACATATAGAGTCAATTAAAATCATTACGTGGAAAGATTAAAAGTTGTTTCATTAATGAAGGATAAAAATTATTTTTTTCAAAATTTATTTCACGATAAATCTAGATAAATTTAAAAATGTAATTTTTAATACATTGAACTTAATTTGTTAATATGAATAATTATTTTTTATTAACATATTTAAATTATACGTTTAAAGAGGTACTATTATCGATTTGGATAAGTATATGGAGAAGAAGGGTTACACAAATATTTTGTCATCGCGGCATTCTAATATTTATAACTGATTTTGGTGAAGCTTAGCTTTTTTCATTGAAATAAAAACTTGAATAATATTAAAAAAATCAATAAAGTTATATTATCGAAACACATAAATACACCAACATGCAATTGCTTATCATCGAATGGACATTGATTTGGCTTTTTTATAATATAAATATTAACTTATCTATAATAAATGTGTGTGTGTCATAGCCAGATGTGACATTGAATTAGCTTGGTGACATTAAATTGGCAATTGCACTATAGAAAGATAGAAAAAATCGCAGTTGAAAGAAAAATAAATAAATACATACAAACACGGTTCACAAAATTTATATAATAAAAAAACACACAACAGGACATTGATTTAGCATATGGACATTTAATTAGCTAAACATTTTCAATTTAAAATTAATTAATTTTAAAAAAAATGTATGAGAATATGTCAGAAGCTTCATCAGAATCGACTATTCAATTTCAATAAATTCATAGATGAATGCTCTTTCAATACATGGACGAACAAGAGATTCGGTAGATTACGAGTAGGCAATCAAATTTATAGCAATATACCAACAAATCGAGGTCCCAATATTTCTCAAGTTTTGGCAATATCCAAAGATGAGTCAATCCATTCACAAATTATTATTCTCTCTTTTTAAATGAATCATATCAGTCATTTATAACCGAATTGACTGTGAAAATGGATGGTTCTGGATTCATTTTGAACTACGATAATGCATCCATCCACAATAATATATTTTCATTGAATAATCAAATTGAAAAGTTGCCATATAATCCATTTTTGAACCTCATCGAAAGTGTGTTTAGCAAAATTAAAAATGGGGTAAGGACTAAAGTTTCTTCGGCTGATATATTTAGCAGACAGATTTACCTACAATGACTGCTTTACTGCAATATCCCAAGCAGTTAACGAGGAACTTCGAAAACCAGATAATAGTAATTTCAAAAATCATATATTCATTTGAATAATCATATTAAAGATTCTTCCCTAAATACTTGAAGAAACTGGATATTTTAGGTGAACTATGAAAAGTTAATTGTATATTAAATAAATAAATAAATATCTTACTTCTTTTTTCATTATTTTAACATAAAAACTTAAAATATAACTAAAACCAAATCAAAGCTAAATTGACATTGCTAAATGAATGTCTCATTAATGATAATCAAACGCGCTTTGGTAGTATTTTTTACCTGTATGTAAAAATTTAATGTTGCATGGAATAAATACTTTTATATAAAAAATGAGAAAGTGACAGTAAAAGTACTTTTACACACAAACATAGTAAAAAATGCATATAAACTTGTGATACATAGAAATAGTTGATGGGATAAAAACGGTTAACATATGCATTTAACCGTTTATATGCATTATTATTTACAATTTATCGAAAAAATAAATGTCAGAAAAAGGTTTTTAAGGAAAATTCCTCGATCTCTTCTAAGAGTTTTCAAGGAAATCAACAACTATTTTCTTAAGATTTATCTTAAATTAAACATAAAAATTAATATTTACTTAGGATTTCAGATATATCTGAAATTTCTGTTGAAACTTTGTCTTTTTGAGAAGGTAAACAAATGACAGCATAAGATCTATTCATTAAATTATAATTAATTTAATATTTTTACAGTATTTCAAACTTTATTGAAATAATTGAACCAGGACCCTTAACATCAAATGTTGACGAAGTGACAAAATTTTCTAAATTCGTAAGTTTTATTATATTAAGTAAAAAATATTATATTTTTATAGAATTTTAAAACTTGATAAATCTAGATTTTTTCGGAAAATAGGGAAATAATTTTTTTGGATTTTGTTGAATCAAATTTTTATATTTCCCAGAAAGAAATGCGCAATTTCCTGCTTCAATGAAAATGCAATGTCTCAAAAGCAACTATTTTTAGGTGGATTCAGTTCAACGCCATTCTCCATAAGATTCTATGTTGTCAACAAGCCTCTAGAAATTGACTCAAAGAAAGAATACTATAAAAACTTGAAAAACTATTTTGTACATGATTGTCGTTTCTTCTTTAAATATATTAAAAAATCGAATTCATTGGTGATTACTTCGTTTATAATTTATAATTTCAAATTGATCTAACTTATATTAAATTGAAATAAATTCAAAATATAATATATAAATTCCTAAAGACGCTGTATTATAGATGTTTTTATTCCGTGCAAACATGTCTAGTATTTAGCCAGAGAAATCCTACAAATTTAATGAAATTCTTGAGTGGATTAATTGATGTTGACTGACTGGTTCTGATATCTATGTTCTTTTTAAGATAAGAAGTAGAGTAAATGAGGCGAGTCATTTTTTAAAGTTTTAGGAGACTGGTTTACCTTTAGAATAAAGATTTTAGCAATTAATTTTAATTATAACTAGTTTTATTAAATTTAAATGGGTTTCAATAGGTTTTATAAATTATTAAGGGTGAAAGACCAATTTGATGAAAAATATTTTCTAATATATTTTGCTTGAGAAAAAAAATTTTTTTAATTTAAATTTTTTTTAAATTTTTTTTTCTCGTTTAAAAGTGTTAGGGTTCTTAAATTTAGAATTTCCAAATAATTAAAAAATGAATATTCAAAATTCAAAATTAAGAAATCATTGAATTAAAATTTGAAAAGCGGGTCAGATGTAAATGAGAGGATGGGAAAGATCATGGATTCATTAGAATATGTTCAGAAAGGGTCGAAATGCAAGAAAGCGTACAAAAACAGAAAATTGTTAATTAATTAATTAAAGAAACCCCGAGTTAATAAGTAATCCTTTTTAATTGAAAAGAAATTGAAAATGACTATTTTTATAGTTGAAAATTCATTCATTTTATTAAATATATACTTCGCAACAAAAGGCTTAAATTATCATTTAATTGTTTAACATTTAATTAATACTGCTACCAAGAAATCATCACTTTATACTAATAATAATAGTATTAATAATAATTATAAGAATTTATTTTTCAAATTTCATCACTGATTTCTTTTCTATTGTATTTATTAAAAAAGCTTGACTATGAATCAGTAAATATATCAAAAACATCGATATATTTACTGATTCATAGTCAAGCTTTTTAAATAAATAATAATAATGATAATAAATTTAAAAACAGGAGAAAATTCTTTAAATGGGAGAAAAAGTAAAATTTGCTTTTGTACTGAATATTAATTTTTAGACATAAACTTTTAGCGAAAGCTCGACAGATTCATGAATTATTAACCAGTATCAAATTTTGAAAATTAATTTACAAATCTAAATCATCACTCAAAACAATAATCCCGGGATATTATTTATTTATTAATAACAGCCCGTCAAATCGGTAATGTTGCTATTAGAAACCGAAACAAATGACTTTCACTTCTTTAATTTCCCTAATCAATAAGATTTTTTTCCTAATTCCCTAAAAGCATAACTCTTGGACCTGGTAAAAAATAAATACTTTAATTGGTTACATCTGCCACAGATTAAAACAAATCACATTTTAGATATTGAAATTTTTTACAAGCCCCTATTTTGTAAATATACTATAATTTTAATTAAATTTCGCGAAATTTTTATTGATTTTTTAGTGAAATTTCTCTTAAATCAATAAATTTGTTTTAATTACACAATTGAATGAATCAATTTTTTAGGAAGTTCTCGTTTTAAAGATGGTTAATTTGTTTGGGTTTTTTCAATTAATTAAATAAATTTCTTGTTAAATTTAATTCTAGTTGATGGATGATATAGATTTTATTTTTTTAATATTTTAATAAAGAATTTTATACTTTTATATAAATTTTTTAAATAAATATTTAGATAATTTAACGAAAAATAAAATTATTTTAACTTGATTTAATATATCAGGAAACAAATAAAATTTATTTCGACCCGAAAGGAAATAATTATTTTGGATCATTGAATTAAATTAGAAAATAATATTTATCTATGATTTGTTTTTCTAGAATTTATTTTTAAAGTTTTTTTAATTAGTATGAATGTGTTGTTATTTACACCGGATGGTTACCTGTGGAGAAAATCTTTTTACTTTTGTATGTTTGTCTCTTCGATACCTTCGCTATGTTTCACCTTCCCCTAGCAAACGCGCATAATTATTTTATTCGGGCACTAAATGCCTGCCGCAAGCGACGTTGGTGCTGCAATTTAGCTGGTGGCTGTCGGCAAAAGGTGAGCTCTACCGTAAGAGCTGTTAATGACTCATTGATCCTCTGGGTCAATGGGCTACCGTAGAAGGTATAGCGCCCCATTTTTGCCTTATCATTTTGTTGAGGATACCTAAATAACAGATTTATGAATAAATAAATAAAATTACTTGGGAGATAATCGTCTTGACAAACGGAACGATTTAGGGGAACCATGAGAAGAGAACGGAAATAAAAAGAAATGAGAAATGAGAAAGAGAAATGAAACAAAAGAAATCAGAAAAGAAAACAAAAAAAGCTCAGTACTAATTAACATTTGCGAGGAAACATTTGCGTCAGAATATTGTGGACATAGTTGCGACAGAAGATTTGAGACATAATATTGGGACAAAGGATAGAATAATTGAGATAATACGACGACATTTATTTGGAGAATTTGAAGATATTTGAAGCAGAGAAACTTAAAGAGAAAAGTAGAAATAAAATGATAAGCAGCAGGAGCTTATTCAGTTACTAACAGAGTAAAGTTCGGTGAGTAAATCCAAGTCAAACTAGAAAACAACCAGTTAAATCATCAATTGTTGTACTCCTCAGTTGTGAGAGATTTGTCAAATCAAAGTTATAATCGTGTGCTATTCTTCACCATTGTGTTGTAATAAGCACTGTATAATCAGTATTTAGATTTTTGACCCAATTGTATCATTGGGAAAATATTTGTGATATTCAATAAAGTTTTCAGTGTTAATTGTTATTTGTGGGTCAACGAAAAGTACGCTTGGAGTCAGAGAAACAATTCATTAAATTTATATTTCGCCAACGACCCAATAACCCAACAATTTTAGATTTCACTGAATTCCCAAATTGTTACTGTCTACTTCGTACAACCCTGTCAAAATCTCATTTGTCAGAGGCTTTCAAAAAAATAAAATGCGAGAAAAAGTGATCTTTCTGTCGAATTATCGGCGATTAAGTTAATAGATTTTATTAATTATTATTCAATGTAAAAGGTAAGAATTTTTATATTTATAATTGGTTTTGTAATGGACTCAATTTCTTTTTTATTTCCGATTTCTCTCACACTATAAATCCCTTGACTTCCAGGTGAAAGGATGACCTCAACGTATGGTTTAAATTTTTTTGTTATTTGTTATCTTTTTTTATTATCATTAACACACTAGATTCTCAAACGGAATCGCTCTTCACATTCAATCGAATTTTAAATTCTCTCTAGGCAACCAATTTGAACAATAACGAAGATATTAGAAAATTTTTTTACAATATTAGGCAAGCGATTTGAACAAGCAAATATAACAAAATGTTTCATTTTTTCTTAGCTGCATTTGTGCTCATCTTTAATTCCCGAAATCCTTTTCTTTCTAATTTTTCTGGCCTTAACTTACATGGCCACTTGTCGTTGGTAGGGCCTGTTGGAATCTTGTATATTACGGCCGTGATTGCTGAGAAGAGCTCATTCTCGGTATAATTTGAAACCTGACCAACTTCAGCATCCATCTGGACTCTTGTCCGAAGTTCCAGAATTCGTTGCGCTTGTTTTCGGATCGTGATCTTGAGATCACGAATGATCCCTTGATCCGACATCCAATATTTCCGTTGGTTCAGTTTTCTCACATGTTCCAGCCGGAACTATGTGTCTTTCATGTGGCGACATTTCCGGACCATAGATCCCGCCCTTTCTACCTGACGAGCTGCTTCTGGCATATTGTGGGCTACGCTTTGTCTGCATTTTTCCATATTGGACCAGTAATCGTGGCCTATTTGGTATCATAACTACTCATAAATCCCATAATATTAACCAAGACTAAACCCTATCTACTTACAAACGATCTAATTTATTTTATCCCTGCTCTTAACTCAAATAAAATCCATAAAAATATCAACGACGAACCCGTCGGGAGGCCTCCGAGCAGATCCAACCAGCTGGTGCTTGAGACTTTCGAAGACCCCACCGGGATAAATGCACGAGGCATCTAACCACCAGGAACCCTCTAAAATCCCGCAGCACATAAAAATGTTCAGTAAAAATTAACTTAGAAATAAATGTTAACAAGAACAAAACAAAAATAAGACAACAAGAAAAGAAAAAAAAATTTACTAAAACTAAATCATAAGAACTTTTTTTCCAATTTCACCACTGATTATTTTTTCCATTAAATTTATTAAAAAGAGAGCGTGAAGACTATAAATCAGTAATATATCGATGTTTTTTGAAACTCACAAATTTCCGCACAGCCTTTTTCAAGTGAATTTTAAATTCACTTAAAAAAGGCAGTGTCGAAAATTCGTGAGTTTCAAAAAACATCGATATATTACTGATTTATAGTCTTCAAGCTCTCTTTTTAATAAATTAAAAAGTAAATCGATTACAAAGTTTTATTAAATCATTACATTACATAAAATTACCAAATCCCATTCAAACTTACCACAATGGCATAAACCGAAAACTGAGGGAGCTGATCTCAAGTTTTCTTAAATGTCAAAAATAAATGTATTTGTTACTGTCTGAAAACAAGTTGTATTTATACTGATTTTAACTGTGCATCCATGCATTCTCTGCCACTAGATCCAATCAGAATGCAGTAACATTTGAATTACTTTTGCATGCATGCATGAGTGTGTGTAATTATTTATTTTTAATTAAATTGATTTAATTAATTAATTTACTAAATTTTTATTAATTTCAACAATTTAATTTTGTATATTTTATAATTTAAATAATTTTAGCTAATTTAATTTTATTTTTTCTTAATTTTAACCATTTAATTATATAACTTTATAATTTACAATTTTTACTAATTTTTTTTATTCTTATTATTTTTAACGATTTATTAAATTTTATAATTTACATAATTTCAACTAATTTTACTTTAATTTTTATGATTTTATCAGTTTACTGGATATTTTAGTTTCAATTTTAAATTTATTTATTCAGAACATTTTTATATTATTAATTAATTTATTACAGATTATTTTATTTATTATTATTTTATTTTCTAGTTGGTAGATTTTTCGAATGCGATATTTCTCTTAACTCTGTTGGAGATTGAAACTTCTTGCGTTTCTTGATTTTATTAAGCGTGTTTTATTTGTTCTGCATGTGTTGTGTACTTTACTTTGCATTATTTGGTGTATGATCATAGATGTTAATTCAACTTGGTGGGGTTTTAATGTTATGTATTTTCCATCCATTAAAACAAACTCTCAATTTTCGGTTCTAGCCCAACATATTCATCATTTGTTTCTGGTGATGTTTTGTTTTAATTAAACAATTTATTAATTTTGTTAGATTTTGCCCAACAACACTAAATAAAATAAAATTTAATAAAAAGGCAAAATAAATTCAATTGACGAAAGTACTGCAGAAAATTTGTGTAACATTAGAAATTATGAATTTGATAAACGAAAATAAATATTTTTGTTGTTTGTACTTTAAAGAATCAATTCGACATTTAAATAATAGATGTATTTGACACTATATACAACCAGGGCATGCGGAAGCGAGGTACTACGCAGATGCGGGAAATTTACCGAAGGTCTCTTTTCTTATGAATCATAATTATTAAAAGTTGCGTATAAGAATTTTGAAATATTATATTAATATATAAAATATTAATAATCTATTATTTTTTAAATCAAAGGCATCAATGAAATTTTTACACACTGTTTATTTTTTTAGCGCCGGGCCTATCTACACCTAATTCCACATGTTAAAAGTCTCTATAATACATGTTGGTGTGTTCATCAGTTGATGACTCACCATTTATGAGAGCGTTTATTTCATTTTTCATTTCAATTCAATTTTATTTTATGGTTTTAGAAGTAAGTTTTTTAAATTTAAGTATATTTTAAGACTTGAATTTTGATTTTATATAATTATGAGATCATTATTCAAGCTCTTAAATATTACTTGTAATCAGAATTTATAATATAAAATATTGATAATTAAATTTCAGGTGTTTTTTTAGGTATTTTATGACATGTTATGAATTTGGAATTATTTCAATAAAATGTGAGTTAGATATATTTTTAACTAAAAAGAAATAAAATAATCTCCAAACACATTTATTTTTTTAAGACATTTAGGCGTATATGGATAAAATTGTTTTTTAAGTTTTTGTTATCTTCTTTCTCCAGCTTATTTTCAATAGTCCTCTTTGACGATGTAGACGGATTTTGTCATTTTCTGAAATTCTATGAAAATATTATTTTTTTAAAATAAGTTATTAAAATTTACGATTTTTGAATTTTTTTCTTCAATTCCAAAGATGTCGATGGAACTTGTTGAATATCTTCACACAAAGGCATTTGACTAGAAATATCTGATATGCTGTAAAATATTTTAATTATTTGTAATTAAATAAAAAAATTCTTACATTGTCAGATCTTCACCTTCGCAAATAGAAGTGTTTCCAAAGAAATATCTGAAAATCTAAAGAAATATTAACTTCAAAAATATTTTATAAATAGATCTTACGATGTTTTGTCGTCCTTTTCTCGAAAACTCAAAGTTGAGTTGTCAGATTCAAAATCCAAATTTTTTTCAGCCATGAATTTTAATAATTTTAAATTAATGATATGTTAACAGTATGTTAATTACTTTCGGAATAAAAAAAGCTATATTAAATTTACGTGTATTTTATATTATGTGTGCTGTGTTTGTATGTAAAATTATTTTTCTGTCACTTTCTCAATTCCTATAATAAAACTTTTAACATTCGGAACATTAAATTTTTGCACACAGGTAAGTTTGTGTGTTGCTATAGTATAATTTTATCGATTTTTTTTTAGATTATAGAAACTTTTATATTCTGGATTTAGGTGCAGTATTATCTAGTTTTGTTAGTTATGTTTTATACAATTATACAACTTTAATTTATTTTCACCTCTTTAATTAATAAAAAGTAAAAATCCCCACATATGTAGCTTTATCTATAATTAAAAACATTTAATGTTATCCAAACGAATAACTCCGTATTAAATTAGAAATATGATATTTTAAGAAAATAATTGATATGCATAATTTCTGGCTTGAGCAATTAATTTTTACAGTAAATTTTATGTAAACTAAAATTGTTAAATGAATTTCAGAAGATAATTTGACCAATATGTTTTGAGCACAAACTAAATGATAATTAAAAATAATTATTTTCTATAATATTTTTTGAAAAACATAATTTGTTTTGTTTATATAATTCATTACATAATTACAGTTGCAATTAAAATTTGAAATTCAAATTATCACTATAATAATTAATTAGAAATTTAGAAAGCTTATAGCAATTGCTATTAGTAATATAAATACTTGAAACTTAGATAATAAATTTGAAATATTTAACATAAGTATTTGATGAGCAGTGTAGTTTATGTTGGAGTAGGTCAATGTGGAAATCAGTTATTAGAATGTTTGATTGAAAATGAATTCAATTCCAAACGGTAATCGATTTCTTAATTATTTAACTAGTGATTGTCTAATTAGCCATAATTACAATTACTTACAAACACCAAATGAGGAGTTGCGATGTATTTTCGTTGATAGTGAAGCCAAAGTTGTTAATAAAATTCAAGCACGAAGCAAATTTAGGTTACAATAACTGAACTAATGCTTAATTATAAAGTTTTTTCTTCATTTAGGAATTTTATAAGAACTGAAAATTGTATAACTGGACTAAATGGAAGGGGTTCGAACTGGTGTTACGGTCTGATGATTTAAGACCAAGATTCGATTAATGAAATTTCCTTTAGGATATTACGGCTGTAAAACATCTCCAGACATTACTAATAATGTGTTGGAAAAAATCCGCAAAGAAATTGAAAGGTCAACAATTTTTTGCATTAATTAAAAATAAATTTATTTAATTGAGAGATAAAATAATTTATTAATTCAAGAAATCTTAATTTTGAAATAGTGTTTGTTTCACCCTTTCATGCCTAATTCGCCATATTTGTCCCATAATATTTCCCGGAATTACTGAAACGTTTCAAATACATAATAAAATTATTACTAAATGTCCCTCTCCTATTGTAAGGGTTGACCAGCATTTTGACGAATGCGATATTATGATTCATACAAACATGTTGTTACAAAACTAATATAAAGACGTTGACTACAATCAGATAAGGATGATGAGAAAAGAGTCGGCGCGAAAGGATTAAGGGGGAAGGAATAATGCTATTTTATCGAGATGAATTAGTACATAATGGCTATTTGGTAGCATTGGTTATCAATTGGGATATATTTAATACGCAAAATCATCTGGGATATAAATTAACATTTGGGACGCTTAATATTGAAGTTTGTATGTGTATATGGTGAGGAAGCTGGAAACGATCTCCTTTCGCAAAGGGAATGCGTCAATGCTGTTATTGGTCAAATGTTATCACTTTTTGTGATTATTTCTTTTAATTATTTAGTTTAGCCTTTTAAATAGAAAATATTTTTCTGGTGTCTTTACTGTCACTGCAATTAAATGGACGCTCAGTTCTTAATGGCTACCTTTTATCTTTATAATATCACAAAGTGGTTTTCTATGAATGTGTAATGTTTTCTGGTATCAATATTTTAGTTATTAATTGTGAAATAGTAAAAATAAATCTTTTTATATCGTTATAAAACTGACCGGGTGAATTTTATTGATTTTGCTTGGAGACCCTTATCTCACATCTTTATGTGATATCTAAATTATTTGCTTTCAATGGAAATATTTTAACACTGACATTCTATATTTTTGTAAAAGGTGATGCATAATCCTAATTCAGTGGTTCTCAACCCGTGTTCCGCGAAAAAAATGACATTTTATCTTTAAATTTG
>CAUHTR010002303.1:0-45615 GCA_959609185.1 Schmidtea polychroa
GGGGCGTTGATATTTGGGTATTCTCTGTATTTATCTTCCATTCTTTCATCACTTGGTTCTTCTATGAATGCTACGTATCTCTTGTCTGCTTGTCTTGTTTCCTTTCTCGTTCCTTGATAACCATTCCCTGCTTCGTATCGTTCTTGTTGTCTTCCATAATTCTCATTGATTCTCCGATATCTCATTCTCTCCAAATTTGTGTAACAATCTGCCTCTTTATGACCTCCCAAGCTACACCTCGTACACCTTATTTTTTTACAATCTCTTCTCGACTACCTTTCTCTGCATCTGTGGACACTTACTTCTTACATGTCCTTGTCTTCCACATGTAAAACATGTAACTGTCTCTTTTGTTATGCAATCTTTACTCAAATGTCCTACCTTGTGACATGTCCAGCATTCGTTCTTATTTCTGTTCGGTCTTTCTTCTCGATACTCTCTCGGCTCGCTATTATATCTTGGTGATAGAATATTTCTTGCTTGATTTGTAACCGCGTCTCTGTAATTTCTTGTTATTTTCTGTTCTGGTCTTCTTTCTCTCACTGGGTAGATCTCTTCTGCAACTATAAGAGATTCCTGTAACTTCTTGATTTTTTTCTTCACTTTCGTTGTTCCTTTGGTGTCACTTAGACACTATTCTCGTTTCAAAGTCTTCTCGGCTGCACAGTGTACCAGCAGATATTCTGTTAAACTTTCCTTGTTTAACTTGTCTATGATAGTAGAATATTTATCGGGCTCCTCATTCGTCTGTCTATAAGACATAGCAGATTGTAAATCCTCTGCCAAACTTGTCTTCTTGACGAATGTCCTCCGCAATCTTTCCTAATAACATCTGATACTTTGGTCAACTCCAGTATATATGTATTTATTTATCTCTGATCTGTTTATCGATCAGTAATTCGATCATCACTTTTGAATTCTTTCTTGTAGAAATTTGTACCACGTTAAAATATTTATCTCATTCTTTAATGAATGCTTCGACATCATCTCCTCTATGATAATCGTTTGGAAATAGCTTCTTTATGAAGAAATCCATAGACGGGGTCGACATAATAGACGCTGCTAAATTCGGTTCAAAAGTTAACGTCATAATTCCAAGTATTTATTTAATGAAATATTGTATAATTTCCAAACAAATTTTCAGCGTTGAATAATGAATGTTTCAACATCATCTCCTATATGATAATCATTTGGGAAAGCTTCTTTATGAAGAAATCCATAGACGTGGTCGACATAATTTTAATAGGTGGAATTTTAATTTATTAACAAAAAATTATAATAACAGTCGGTTAGAGAATTGAAAATTTTTAATGGAAATTTTTATGAAATTTTTTTCAATGTAAATTTTAGATGCAAATCTCTGTGAATTAATCAATGACCACATTAAATTATTGGTTAAATATGAAAATATTGGTTGTGAAGTGTTTTCAGCTGAGAGTTAAATATTTCAATGATTTAACAAAATAATTTTAAATTTTAAATAATTGACTATTAAAATAACTTTTAAATAATTTTTAAATTGGAAGTTTTATTAATGAAAAGTTTTTAAATAAATATGTTATAAATATTGAAATATTTTGATAAATGGTTTTGAAAATATTTTATTCAACGCGGAAAATTTGTTTGGAAATTATACAATATTTCATTAAATAAATATTTGGAATTATTATGTTATCTTTTGAACCGGATTTATAAAATAATTTAGAAGATGTTTGAGCAACTTCTAATATCCATAAAATTAGTTTTCATAAAATGTGAATTATTGATGTAATAAAACAAATATTGATATAATATTAACTCGATAACTCATGGCGGGAATTTAAATTATACTGAGTTTCGAACGTAATTTTCACCGTCTTTTTCAAGAGTTCCGAATATAGGTTTTGCAACAAAAATGTGCTTCTCTGAAATTTTACAGGTGAAAATTTAGATTGCTTTGGATGATAAGGTTACGGAACCTGGCGCCATTTAAGGTACAATATATATGTTTTTTGGTATTTTTGACCATTTCCCAGTAAATATTTGAACGCCTCCTGGCCAGCAGAGTTGTAGGGCATGTGGGTAAGGGGCTCACACCCACCTACTGCTTTATATTGTTTCTTTCTTTCTTATAATTTGTAACAAATAGTTTATAATTAAAATAATTTTCCTTATGTATTTATGCATTATTATTTCTTTCTTTTTATTCACCTTTTATCTGCTTTTTCCGCTAGAATTATTTGATATTATTTATCTATTAAATGTACTAACTAAGCGATTCGGATCAGGTTTAAAGTGCCCATAGAAATTATGAGGAAATTTAATATAAATTATGCAATCAGAATAATATTACTAAAATATAAAATATAGTAATAAAATATAAATTAAAATCATATAAATATATCAATTAATTTATTTTTAACCAATCACAGATTTCAGAATGTTTAATTCAAGTTTTTGTTTCAAATAATAAAAAGTGTAAAATTCAAATTTTTGATAATTATGTTATTATTTGTTTAAATGTATCAGCAATGAGTGACATTTATTTGCATTCAGGCCACCCGCCATATCACTATATGAGATATTGGGCGGCCAAGCTCAAAATCCAAACAACAAAAATGCTTGAAGTGCCTCAACTGACATCAGAGAAAATGAAAGGGTTCATTGAAGCAATGTTGAATCCAGATCCCGATCAACGGCCCACCGCAACTCAATTATTACAATTGAAATTATTTTCTGAATTTTCTGCATGTGATAAGGTACATATGAATAATTGTCATAATAATGCTTAATTATGAGTGTGTTTGTGTGTGTGTGTGCCAATACTTGTAGGCTGCCGAGCTTACGCCCAATCACACAACTTGATCTTATAAAATAGAGATAAAGGGTTTGCGGAGAATGAGTAGTGAATACTAGTAAAAAAGGGGGGAAACACCGAATAAATGATATTTGACAGTTAAACAACTAATCGCTCGTCCGCCCTCAAGCATTCCCTCACTACTGAGTGGTCTGTAAGGTGAGGTGAAATCGATAGGTATATATATATATATATATATATATGTGTGTGTGTGTGTGTGTTTATGTAAATTGACCAATCACGTTGACTTCTCAGCATTTACCCTAAGATATTTCACACACACACGCACTCAGTAAAAACAATTAAATTAATTTTTATTTTTATCAAATAATTTTTTACTTTTCGATAATGTTTTAATATTTAAATATATTTTTATTTAGATGCTTTTCATTGGTCGAATTTTAATTTAATTTCATTCATCAAATATACATATCAATATACATAGGTTAGGAGGTGAAATGATGATTTTGGGCATTTGATAAATTGCTTTGCTGAGGTCAATATCACAATGAAATGCAGGGGGTAAAATGGTTGAAAAATTAAAATAATAAATTAAGAATAAATCAATATACAATTAATCAATAAATTAAGTTTTAGTTACGGTTATGGTTTAGGGTGGTTGAAATATGAAATAAAACCATGAAAAAATAAGTAAAAAATAGAAATGAATAAAGCCAAAAATTATGCCAGAAATAAAGCTGAAAACGATGGCCAAAGCCAGGATATATTTTGCTAGTTTTCCAATCAACAGTATAAAAAGTTATTCCCACCATTACCATCTGGCAACACTATTACAGCAAGTTGGACTAAATTAGACAAGAAGAACCTACACAAAAAACTCAAGAATTAATCGGAGAATTTAAATATAAATATCCAGGGCTATAGTAGGTAGTTAGTAGCCCACTGCAGCAGTACGCCACCACCCCCCCCACTTACAACATAGTCTGCACTAAAAAGCCTTGATATTTCTGACTATAGTGAGGGGTCTTGATTGATCATGGGATTTTCAATAAAACTATTTTCTCGATAAAAAATCATGGATATTTCTAAGTATTATTAAGGTGGGTCTCCTTGGTCTTGGGATTTTCAATGCAAAAAGGGGTTTGTCAATAAAAAGCATGGTAATTTAATATTAAATGGATAAATTACGGTCAAAACTTTTAAAGTAAAGTAAATTAAGGGTCTAAAAATTGAATTACAGTAAAATATGGGCTCAAATAAGTAAATTAAATTTTAGATTTCTTATCAAAAGGTTTGAATAACCACCAGCTTTTGAGAAATAAAAATTTTAAAAGAAAATTTTTATGAAATAATTTTTCAATGTTAATTTTAGATGCAAATCTTTATGAATTAATCAATGACCATATGAAATTATTGGTTAAATATCTAAATAAGGGTTATATTTGGTTGTTAAGTAAATTATTGGCTTAAATTTTTTAATTAACCCTTTCGCTGCGCATTGCTTCTTGAAATTACGTGCCCGCTGTGCGCACAGAATTTAGTGGTTGCGGGTTTATTTGTGTTGAGCAATTCAACGTTAGCCGCTGCGAGTTAGTTCGTACTGAGCTGTTAATTGAATATTGATGCAGCGAGTTTGTTCGGGTAGAGCAGTTATTTTTTTATTTTTTTTTGTATGTGGCNCTAAAAACAAATATTATTAAAACAAACAACTTTCCATAACTCTCCCCTTCTTTAAGGAACTGCCCATCTCTTAAGCCATTCAATTCGTCTGAGTTTCTTTGTCGTCCCGTCACTCAATTCCACCTGGTGCTCTGACAAAAACTTTGATATGACAAAAGGACCTTCATACTGTAGTCCATCTTTGTCGCGATTTTGTGGTTCTTTCCGAACTAATACTTTCTCCCCCACCGTGAAACATCGATTCGTTCTCTTCTCTGTTTCCATCTCTTTCATTCGTTTAGCTGCTTTCTCATTGTTCTCTCTTACCAATCTATGTATCTCAACTGTATCCAATGTCGTCTGAGGCAATGTTGAATGAAGGTTAATCTTCCTCCCAAAACAATTTCAAATGGAGAAAATCCCGTCGCGCTCTGTTGTGTCACGTTGATACAAAATTCTACTCGAGGAAGTAACTCCGCCCAATTTCGCTCTCCTAGTCCACCTGCTAATGATGTTGCCAGCAAGTCTCTGACTGTCCGTATTGTTCTCTCAACTAAACCGTTAGATTGATGCTGGTGAACTGAACTGTTGCGTAATACCCAGTCTTCCTAGATTTGTTTTCATAAAACCACTATCGAAGTTCTTCCCTCTGTCTGACAGACAATTTCGCGGTTTTCCGAAACGGTATATCCACTTCTCCAATATGGCTTTGAAAATCGATCTCTCGTCTTGTCTCTCCAGTGCGGTCAGACTGACCATTTTGCTAAAACGATCAATGATAACTAGCATATACTTGTACACTCCACCATTCTTCATGTGTGCTATATCAATGACCAACTGCTCTAAAAATTCTGAACTTATTATCGGCAACAATCGTTCCTTTGTCTTCTCCTGCACTATTTTCCTTCTGCAGCATATCTCACCATACTCTCAAACAGTTTTGTATAGTTTCTTGCATGTTTGGCCAAAAAAATATGTTGCTCATATAGCTAATTAATTTCTTCACTCCAATGTGACACATTTCAGTATGTATTCCTTTAACTAACGTATTTGAGTAGTCTATCGGCACCAGGATGACATCTTTACCATTCTTCTCTAATAATAAAAACCCATCTTCTAATTTTATGTTGTTATGCAAATTGAAAGGAAATTTCTTTTTATTCAAGTCATTTTTTTCCTCTTCTCCCTGTAACACTCTTGTCATGTGAATGAAATCTACATCATCTTGTTGCTTTTCTAAGAGTTTTGTCATCGACTCAGTCTTCTGTAATGAGCTGATATGTCTTACCCTGGCTTTTTCTTCTTTTGCGTCTTCATGTCTAGTCTGGCATTGTGCACATAACATCCCTTTAATCCTTGATATTCCGTCCGCATTTCCATGTTCCTATCCTTTCCTATATTGAAGATCGAAATCATATCCGGAAAGGTTGGCTAGCCAGGTTTGAAATTGCGGGCTTATCGGTTTTTTTGTGTATCTCATGAAAACCAACGCCTTGTGATCCGTTCGTACTACAAATGACTTTCCGTATAGATATTGTTTAAAATACATTACATATTCGTGTATAGCCAGTAACTCCTTCCTAGTCACACAATAACCTTTTTCATGCGCGGTCAAGTGCCTCGACCCATATGCAATTACCACTTCAGTACCATCTTCTTTAGCTTGACATAAAACTGCTCCGATGGCCCCAAAACTAGCGTCTGTATCCAGAATAAAGTTTCTATCCATTCTTGGGTAATCTAGAATTGGAGCTTCACACAACTTTGTTTTAAGTAATTCAAAACTATTGTTGCAATCTTCTGACCAATTAATCTTTTTCTCACAGCCGGACGTAGCTGCATGTAGAGGTTCCGCAATTTTCGCATAGTCTTTTATAAACTTCCTATAGTAATTGGTCATACCTAAAAAGAATCTTAATTGTTTGGCGCATACTGGTATTTCTGCATCTTGAATCTCTTTAATCTTCTTGTCGTTCGTTTTTATCCCACTTGCACTTACAGTGTGCCCTAGGAATGTCAATTCTTCTTTATACAGATTACATTTTTCTGGGTTAATTCTCAACCCCGCTAGTTGAATTCTTCTGAATACTTCCTCTAATCGGTTATTGTGTTCCTCTTTGTCTTTTCCATAGACAAGAATGTCGTCGAGGTAGACAACAACACCCTTAAATAATATTCCATCCAACATTGAGTGCATCATTCTTTGAAACGTCGCAGGGGCGGTTGCTAGTCCAAAAGGAAGTCGGTTAAAACAAAACTGTCCTTGCCTTGTACTGAAAGCCGTGACCTCTTGAATTTCCTTCGCCATTCCAACTTGATAATATGCTTGACCTAGATCGATGGAAGTGAAATATTTTGAATCTGCCAGACAATCCAGTAGAAATCGTGTATCTGGCATTGGAAAAGATATCTTTTCAGTGATCGCATTCGACCCTCTATAGTCGACACACATCCTTATTGATCCATCTTTCTTAGCCACAATCACTAGTGGCGCGTTCCATGCACTTTTGCATTTTCTAATAACTCTCGCTTCTAATAAGTTTGTGACAAGTTCGTCAAGCTTTTGTTCTAAATGCATTGGTTGTCTTCTTGGCTGTAACATTACAGGCCCACCTACTATATTCATTTCATGTTGAACAACTTTTGTAAACCCGAGATCAAACGTTGAAGCCATAAAAATACCTTTGAACTTCCGTAGCAATATGTCTAACTGTTCATTCTTCCTGTCTCCAAGCATTAATAATGCTTTCTCTTCTCGTTGTGAGTCCACATATGTCCTCCCTACTTGTGACGCTTCAATATTGTCTACCTCTACCAGTCGAATACCAAATCTCTCCATTGTATCTACACCCCCAATGAAATCTGGACGTATATCTTTGACAACTATAACATTAATAATTCTTTTTTTCCCATTGCTCCTAACGGTCTTTCCATTCCCGTCGAAAATACTCCACAAAGAGAAATTGTGCTCTGCTTCAACCTCGGTTTCCCAATCTTTGTCCAACTTTTTTCACTCATAACTGATACTGACGCTCCAGAGTCCCAAAGCATGTCAATCGCCGTCATGTTTATTACAATCTTACTCCACTTTCTTCTGTCTGTCGTCTCATACATCTTCTGCATCGTGTCTTCATTTCGCTTCTTTCTACTGATTATTGTGTCGACCCCACTGACGAAATAAAAGCAATGGGATCGTCCTTGTTTTTTGGTTTATCCATTGATTTTTTTATCGTTTCTTCGTAATTACTGTATAAATCTTCTGTGAAATCACCATTATTTCTTTCGTGATCTTCTTCGTAAATACATGCCACTCTCTTCTGATATCCATTTCTATTTTTAAGCAAAAAACAATCTCTGAATCCATGACCTTCTTTTCCACAGATTAGACATTTGTCTTTCATAGGACATTCAAAACGCCGGTGCCCTTTTTCTCCACAACAAAAACACTGACCTGGTGTCAGTTTCACTGGATGAGGCGAATCTCTTCCTTTGCTGTCATTAAATAACCTTCTTGCAATATCTTTAAGCGATACTGTAGGTATTCTTCTCTCTGGTTCTCCTGTCTCGTATCGTCCTCTATACCGCTCATTTTCATTCTTGTCTTCATTTACAATTGGTACAAACCGACCATTACCAGGTCTATTCCTCTCATGATTAATCTCTCGGTGTTCGTCGCGTTGATGTGCAGTTGTCTTCACAATTGTTCTTTGGTCTCGTCTACCCTCGAATTTACCATTTTTCATCACTGATGCGTAAGAGTCTCTTCTTATGGCATCAATATTTTGAATTTTTTGTCATTCGTCATCTCGATCTTCTCCTGAATTTTTGCCATATCCCTGGCATCTTCAAAACTTGTCACTTTCCCTGATAAGAATATTTCTTTTACTCTATCGTCTTTCGCTCTGTTTGAAATAATGTCTCGAACAATCTGTTCATCAGACATTCCAGAGCTAAATACACTTTTAACTAAACTTCTTACTCGTATTTCGAAGACTTGGAATCTTTCATCTCTTTCTTGCTGAATTTGAGCTAGTTCCACAATCTTGTTAGTAATGGTTTTCCTTACTGTAAAAGTTTCTCTAAACCACTCTTTTGCCATTTCATCGGTCATCTTCGCTATTTTCGCCGCTTCCCATAACATCGATGCCGCATCTGTCAACAAAAGATCCAATGCGTCTACTAGACTTTGATCTTCTATTCTCAGCCATTCCATAATATCCTTTAGCCAAAGTTCTGCTTCAGATCCAACTTTTCCGTCAAACTTTCTGACATTAAAATTTAGCATCTCACGTGCTTGTTTTGACAAGGAATCTAACATATTCTTGGTTCCTTTCTTTTTTCCTATCGCATTGATTTCCTTGGCGTGGTCGCCAGTTATGATTTCTTCAACTTCTAAATTCATAAGATCAATAATAAATGCAGTTAAAATATATTTTTCAAAAAAACCCTAAAAACAATATTATTAAAACAAACAACTTTCCATAACTAAATTAAAGTTAAAAATTTTAAATTAAAGTAATATTTTAAAATTAAAGAAAATTAATGTAATAAGTAAGTTAAAGTAAGAATTTTAAATTTTTTACAAAAAGTTTGAATAAATACCAGCTTTTGAGAAATAAAAATTTTAAATAAAAATTTTAATGAAATAATTTTCAAAGACAAATTTAATACAAATTTTACTACTACTACTACTAATAATAATAATAATAATAATAACAATAATAATAATAATAATAATAATAATAATAATATAATAATAATAATAGTAATGTTAATAATAATTCTACAACAAACTTCCAAGTACTTACAATCAACTACCAACTATTTACAACTAGATACCAAGTACCATGTACTAACTAAAAACCAATACTAACAACCAAGTACTAACAATCACATACTTACACATAAAATAATAACAATTAAAGACTTAGTAAAATTTATTCATCGTGTATTTGCTAATAATAAGCTCTTGTTAATTCAACAAGTAGAATATTTCTTATATTTTTTCAAAATCTAAAAAGTCAATAATTTCGATATGCACTTCTAACAAACAGCTAACCATTAGATACCTAACAACTAGGTACTATCTAGGTATTATTTACAATCAGATACCAATTACCAACTACCAGCTACTAAATAATCTTAACTAGGTACTAATAAATAAGTTCCAAATACTTACAACTAAGTACTTAGAACCAACAAACAACTAGTTACCAAGTACTAACTAACTCTCAAACAACTAGATACTTACAACTAGCTACTTACAACCAACTAAATATTCTTCATTGTATTTTATCAAATGCTTTTTAAATAAATTAAATTTTTATTTGTGTTAGAATTTTAAAATATTTTAAAAAACCTTTCCTAAATGTCTAAATTTAACAAAAATGATGATTTTCGTCAAAAAAACGAATTGTAAGGGTATTGGTCACACTCAACCCCCACCTACCCATTAACTAGATACTGACAACCAACAAGATACAAACCATGTGTCCTCATTAGCTAACAACAACCAGATATAAACAACCAGGTACTAATAACTAGATGCTTACGAACATATACCAACAAAAAATCTCATCGAGAAATTAACAAATATCAACCTACAACTAAATGCTAACAACTAGATACCTGCTACCAAGTATATTACAACAAACTACCAAGTATTTACAACCATATACCTACAACTAAATATCGATTAGTTACAACTAGATACTAACAACCAACAACAAGCAACCAACTAGGTACCAGATACCAAGTACTAACTAACTCTCAAACAACTAGTTACCAAGTACCAACAACTAACTAGCAACACATAAAATTAATAACAATTAAATACAAAATATTCATCACATTCAATATCTTCTTGTCAACATCTACAACTTAACTCTAACAACTAGCTACGAAGTACTTACAACCAACAACTATGTACTAACAAATAGATTTTTAAAAGACAATCTTCTTCACTTCAAAAAATTGGATGAAAATTAATAAAATTTCAATTGAACTCAAGGCACCAGTAAGATTTTGCGATAACTAAGTAAAAATTGATTGAATCATTGTAAAAATTTAAATTATTCTAAACATACTAAATAAATATCATAAAATGTAATTAATTGACAAGAAAGAACTTTAAATTCTAGTTCATTAATAATACAGCAAATATTTATCTTAAATACTAATCATTCAAGTTAATAATTAAATGAAATAAATTAATTTTAATGATTTTTAAAAAAGTAATACATGTATACTCCAATTGATTGACTGATTGCTCAAATTATTCAAAAAATTCAGTATAAATTCATTACAAGTTATCAAAGTCAGCAATCTACACTAAAAATAATTATCAATAAATTCTAAAGGAGACTGATAAAAGTCCTCTAATAATTAAATAAACATGCTCTCTAATTAAATTACTCTAAATGATAATACAGATGATTTCTGTATCCAAGCAAATGTATCAAATCTCCCTAAAATATCTATTCATCTATAAAGATTGGTATTTTAATGATAAGTACTCATAGTATATTTTCCTTTTAATATCAGACTAATAAGATTCCTTAAAATCCCTATAAATTACTATATTCTACCATTTTTTTATCCAGGCGAATTCTCCACTGAAATCATCTAAGAAGCATCAAATTTCCCTAAATATATCCATCTTTAAAAATTGTTATTTTATCAATAAATATCAGTAAAAGATTATATATTCTCCCTCTTAATGTTAGACCGATATAATTTCTAGAAATCTAATTAAAATCACCCGATAAATCATAAATTTTTTCCAATAAAGATCAAATTTCTTTAGTTGTTGTCGATGTTTTAAGTCACTATTTCTCAACTTTTGCTATTGTCTAAATCATCTTAAATAAAGATAAAAATAATTTAAAGTATTAATTAATATTAATTATCTCTAAAGATTTCAAATATTTCATTGTCAAAATCAAGTAAATTGGTCATTAACCCTACTTAATAAAATCCTGGATAAATAATAGAAAATTTAATTTAACATTGTTCTAAACCAGAAATCCAAATTAATTTACTGTGCATTCATCACAACCTAATGAAACAATATAATTTCACACAGGAACTACTATAGATTCACTATTTCCTCTAATGTAATTTCCCTTAAAACATTTCCAATAAGAACATTACCCATTTAAATATTCAAAAGATTCCCACTCACCTCTCACCAAATAATCTCACCAAATAATCACTACTCATTACCAACAACTCTCTCATCTCTTTTTATCAACAATTGCATTAATTAGATCAAGTTGTGTGATTGGGCGTAAGCTCAGCCACCTTCAAGCATTAAAACACACTCATAATAAATCTCATTGATTCATTTCCTTAGTATGGTGATTCACCAATGAAAATTGCTGTGAGATATGGCTGTCGAAGCATTTCTCACATTCTGAATGGGGTAATTTCATTCATTTCCAATTTGAATATGTCACTTTGCATCTAGTTTCCATTTCGCTTGTCCCGTTCTTGTGACTTTCTCTGTCCTGAATGCTTTACAGCGAATTTCATTTCATAAATCTTGTTAGGTTCGATGGATAGTTCGATCTAACACAAAAAGATTTGACTCCACAAATTATATGTTAGGTTGCGCGTGAATATTAAATAAATAAATAACAATATGGTTTAAAGTTTTATTAAAACGAAATATGTATTTAACACAATTGATAAGCAAATAATCCCAAAAATAACTAGCTGCACGCTGAAGTATAGATATCGGTTATACAAACCGTCCTAAAGATTATTTTAAAGAATCAAGGCTGGCCCTAAATGCGCCAACAGCCCGATATAGGTGAAAGGATAAAGAGGAGGGATTCCCGAAATTTAACCGCGATACTATTAACCCAGATAAATGGTTAATAGTTTTATTTAAAACAGTCAAAACAGCAACAAAAAGGTTGGCTGATGACTGTGCCCTTTATTTGTTAAAAAGTAAATATATTTAATAATAATAATAACTAACTAATTATTTATCCTTGAAGAATATAGATGAACCCGAAAATGGTTATCTATGTCGAACTTAATTCCAATCGATACTAATTCCAATAAGATGATTTATAAATAACTTGAGATGAGTGCTCAATCTGAATTGAAAATTTAACGAAGTCGCTTATTGTGAGCCTTCTAAAAATTATTGTTCGCTTTCTTCTTTAACGTCCTTAATACTCGTTTATTATCTTTGTAAATTTCTCTTCTGGTTTGTTCTTCTCTAAACTAAAATTTATAATTATATTTATACTACTTTTATTTAATTTATTCTATTAATAGTAATTATTTAATTACTATTTTTACTACTTATTTTTATTTAAATACTATTTTGGTTAAAAATCTAATATATAGTAATTGTTTATTACTATTTATAATTAAATTCTAAACTTAGTAATTTTAATTCTATTTTTGGTGATTATTTAATACTCTTAATAATTAATTTTTATTTAACTCAAAGCTTTCCTAATACCTTTAATTTCGGTTCCTACTGAACCCCAACAATCTTATACTGAATGCGATTCAAGAGATTCATAGTGAAATCTGTTTCCAGTTAAATTGATAATAAGGGACTTATTCACAATAAATGTTGCGCCCCCCCCTAATGTTATCTGGCACATATATGGAAATGCTGCTCCCTGCTCAGCAATGCTGATTGCATAAATAGAAATAATCAGTTTCAAAATCATTTCAACCGCTCCAACTGTAAATTGCATCATAAAGATCAGCTAATAATATTGCTCAACTGATCTGATATTATGCCATTACTTGCTTGGCTTTCCCCTGTAGGAATCACCTGCTGGCAGTCACAGCTATGGTTGCCAACCGTTCTTTATTCACCTTTGGTTGTTTGGATGATTGTTTTTCATGGCTCTTAATGGTTATGAATGCCTCTCAGTAATTGATATTTATTGTGCAGGGGCCCCTTTCAATGCTGCCAATATAATATGATAGCAAAATGCATTTTATTTCTCTCTTTATATATATTATCATTTCTATAATATATAAATAAATATTTCATTAATTGTGATTCAGTCTAATTTGTCCCCCCTGTACATTGCTAAAAGGAATAAGAATGAGGAGCTCATGGAAATTATCATGGATGAAATATTGGAACGTCAAGTATGTTTCCCCGTTTTTATTGCTACAAAATGATCCAATTATTCATTTTGATTGGTCAACATTCAAATTTGGCACAAATATTTATTGATTATATTAAAACAAACTGATAATTTGTTGCTATTATTCATTTGATTAGGATAATTGGAGCATTTTTGTATTTGTGATCTATTAGAAGCTGCTAAAGCATTTTCTAAATTATTTTACGTCATAATTCCGAGAATTTATTTAATGAAATATTGTATAATTTTCAAACATATTTTCAGCATTGAATAAATTATTTTCAAAACCATTTATTACAATTTCGATATTTAAAATATATTTATTTAAAAATTATTTACTAATAAAACTTCTTTTAAAAACTCATTTAATTTTTCAATTTTTCAATTTAAAATATTATTTTAAAAGTTATTTTAATAGTCATTATTTATCATTTAAAATTATCTTAATAAATCATTGAAATATTTAATTCTCAGCTGAAAACACCTCACATGATCAATTAATTACTCCTTATATTGATGGAATGATATTATTGCGGTCGCCATTTTTATTTGTATTTGCTTTCAGGTTTTACATATCTTGACTTGACATTATTCTATTCAGATTTCAAAGATGGGCCTGCAATGCAATCAGTCCTGTAATCACGAGCTGTGCCCGACATGTAGGTCATCAATTTATATAATTATATTTATTTCATATTTGCTTATATAATAATTGTAGTGATTTACATATATTGCGTAATGATTGTTGCACTATGTGATTGTATGCGGGAAGGCATATCAAGGAATAATGAGGGATTGCCATTGCAGCATGAGTGATAGGCAATGCAATTGTATTTCATTACAAATATATTACGTTGCGGTATTTTCAGCTCGCATAATTAATGAGCATAAATAAATTATTGCAGCTGTGAGATGGAAAGGTAAATGAAATAGATATGTGAAAATATGAAGGAGAAATTTAATGGAAACTGTTGGAGTGAAATAGATATGAAAAGCAGAGAAATGCCAATTTGTAGAAAATCAATAAATGATTAATGTTTAGCATTTCCAGTTGGGAAACAAATCATAAATCAAAGAGATAATTGGGAACCGCATGATAGAAATGGCTTTGTCAGGAAATGCACAGATGTAATTCCCTCAGCAATTTGGGAACCAAGTGCAGTAAACACAAGTTACCATTAATTAATGTTTATTTTCAGGTGGCAGTCGAGGGATTTGTTATGAGGGGAATGCTGTGGATTATTTTAGCTTAGAGCTATTAATTATAGGGATAATTCAATTATATAATGATAAAATACATAAGGAATCGTCTAGCGCTAGGAGAGAGGCAACATAGGATCGATATGGAGTGATAATTAAGGATATTAGATGAGACAATTTGATAAAGTTCAAGGATAATTATGTAATATGAGCGCTGGGCTTCAAGAACCATTCCCCCTTTACTGCTTACATGAAATAGTAACTAATAAATGTTTTACTTTTACAACAGACGACTNTTGTTAGACGCAATTAAATTCAAATCTTCTTCAAGCATTTATTTTTTATAACAACTTCAAATTTGTGCCGTTTACTAAAATATTTAAACACCGAGGCGTGATAATTATTAATATTAATGTAATTACTGGTCATACATTTAATCGATTTAATTTAACATAATTTAATATAATATGATATAATTTAACATAGAATTTAAATATAAATATTTAACAGAAATAATTATTTCTACTAACTGATCTCACTTCTACCATTTAACCATAATAATTTTATATAGAGATTTACTAACTCCTTACATCCCCTCTTCTTTAAAATGCTTTAACTTTTCTATATTCCTCGTTATTTTCTCCCGTTTTCGTCAGTTAATAAGTAACTTCTTTCATGATTTCGTTTTATTACTGTGTATGGTCCTTCATATCTCTCGTGATCTTTGTTTCTAATTACTTGTTTCACCAATACTTTGTCCCCCATTTCTAAGTTTCCTAGTTGTTATTTCTACTACTGATCTCACTTCTACCATTTAACCATAATAATTTTATGTAGGGGTTTACTAACTCCTTACAATAATAATGATAAATTAATTTGATTATTTCTATGTTTAGCTCTTAGAAATAAAACATTTGTGAAAGGATCAGAAATTGGCAGTGGGGGCATATGGAGATGTTTATAAATGCAAGGGATCTGGGATAGATACAGAGTTTGCTGTCAAGTGGGTAAGATTGAGGAGATATTAACGAGAAATACATCGAAGGAAATATTCATAACTTCCTATCCATATTGGAGCACAGCAGAATCATTCGATATTTTGGAGCGATCCAAACAGAAAATCATTTATGTATTTTCATGGAATACCTATCTAAGGTGAGTTATACATTTCATTTCTTTTTGCAATAATTAAACAAAGCGCTTACCTTTTCCTTGTTGAATGTAAATCATGAAAGGTCAGAGAGGAAATGTAAGAGTAATTATTGCAATGTTATTTGTTATGGCAATAATTTACTGCGACGTGAAATTTATGCTTGCAAACAATATTTATATAAAACAAATATATTATATTGGAATCGCTTTCTATGCAAATTAGTTATTGATATAATTTATGGGATTTTTATCCAATGACATTTCATTAAATTAATCTAATTAATATATTTTGGTAAATATAATGGTTTATAATGGATATTCCACTTAAATGTCTGTCAAATTAATTATTCCCGTTTCTAGGGCTCCCTGGAGGATCAAATCAGGAGGGAAAGGGGCCTGGCAACAAATAGGTGTCATCCATTACAGCCAACAGATCCTCGAGGGCCTCCAATTCCTACATGGAATTGCAATCATTCATCGAGATATAAAGCGTAATTTAAATCATTAATAATATTTCTATTTCAATTATTAATCAGCGTCAAATATATTGATTGACCCCGAGGATAATATAAAATTAGCAGATTTTAGTCGCAGCCGGCCATTGAAGATGACCAATGATACATTGACTGATACTATATCAGATTTTGCAGGTCTCCATGCCTTAGGTGCTGAAGATGTGAAGCGTCTGGAGGATATCATGCACAGCCAGCCATTGACGGATACCACTATTCAATCATCTTTTGGAACTTTCAATTTCATGGCTCCTGAAATCCTCCAAGAATCCCCCTACACGAAGTCAGCTGATATCTGGTCTGTGGGAGCCACTGTAATCAATATGATTACTGGTTAGCAATATTTATTAGTTTCATTCTGATCAAGCTTAACCACAGAAAAGGTTTGATCTATATCCAGAATTTCTTATTCAGATCTCTGTAAATTGTGCAACTTGCTCATTGGTTGCAAGCTTATCTATAACATTCTGATGTCACATCACAATCAATATTGAACCATAAAATATTAACCCTAAAATATCAATTCCAAAGCAATTCCAACAAGTATGGGAGTATAAATAAAAGTACAAATAAAAAGTAATGCCCCTGTTACATTGGCCCATAAAATATGTGAGAGTCGAGAATTGCTATGCGATGTGGAGTGCTCAGTATCTATCTAGTCATTACAGCTGATATTAGGGTATTATTACACTATTATTAGGTTTATTTTATTTATTTATTTAATGCACTAACTGAGCGATTCGGATCAGGTTCAAAGCTACAAATTTATAAATGAGCGGCAAATATATTGATTGGGCCCGATAATAATATAAAGTTTAAAGCGCCCATAGAAATTATGAGGAAATTTAATATAAATTATGCAATCAGAATAATATTACTAAAATATAAAATATAGTAATAAAATATAAATTAAAATCATATAAATATATCATTTAATTTATTTTTAACCAATCACAGATCTCAGAATGTTTAATTCAAGTTTTTGTTTCAAATAATAAAAAGTGTAAAATCCAAATTTTTGATAATTATGTTATTATTTGTTTAAATGCATCAGCAATGAGTGACATTTATTTGCATTCAGGCCACCGCCATATCACAGATATGCTATTGGTGCATGCCATGCACAAAATCATAGACACAAAAAAGCTTGAAGTGCCTCCAAATATATCAGAGGAAATGAAAGGGTTCATTGAAGCAATGTTGAATCCAGATCCAGATCAACGGCCCACCGCAACTCAATTATTACAATTGGAATTATTTTCTGAATTTGAATAAATTTTATATTTGATTTTCATTTTGATTTCCGAATTTTATGAATCATTTTTGTTTTAATGGATGGAATAATATTGCGGTCAATTCATCAAGGAAATGTTTCATTCGAGTTGTCCAGGCTGATTTCATCGCTGTTGAAATTATCAAGTTTTGATATTGACTTATTTAATGTTTGCACTGAATCCCTTGATATAAGATTTGATCAAATTCATTTGTTCTCCTCAACTTTTGATTTCTTTTAAACTCGTCAATTTCTGAGCAAATGATAAAATCTTTTGATTTCACACAACCAACTGAAATTCAAAATCGAACTGCAAGCGCCATTTGGGGCATTTCTGGATTTGCTTGGGGGTATTCCAATATATCAACAAATTCAGGAATTATAATGAAAATGTGATGAGGCGTTCACAGGGAAAGTTATAAGGTAAAGCGCAGTGAGACCCGAGCGATTAGATAAGGGAGGAAAGTAGGTAGATAGTGGCGTACTGCAACAATTACCCCCCGGGGGGGGGGGGGGGGGGGGGGGGTTGTTGCAACTTTTTATTACGCAATTGTTGCAACTCACATTTTTTGCTTTCAGGGATTTTTGGTCCAAATTTTTTTTTATCAGACTATAGTGAGGGGGTCTCGATGGTCCTGGGATTTTCAATACAAAAAAATTTTTTCAATAGAAAAAGGCGGTCTTCAATAAAAAAGCATGGATTTTTCAGACTATAGTGAGGGGGTCTCGATGGTCCTGGGATTTTCAATACAAAAAAATTTTTTCAATACAAAAATCCGACTACCACTAAAAAAGCATGGATTTTTCAGACTATAGTGAGGGGGTCTCGATGGTCCTGGGATTTTCAATACAAATAAAATTTTTTCAATACAAAAATCAGACTACCACTAAAAAAGCATGGATTTTTCAGACTATAGTGAGGGGGTCTCGATGGTCCTGGGATTTTCAATACAAATAAAATTTTTTCAATACAAAAATCAGACTACCACTAAAAAAGCATGGAATTTTCACACTATAGTGAGGGGGTCTCGATGGTCCTAGGATTTTCAATACAAATAAAATTTTTTCAATAGAAAATCCGACTATCAATAAAAAAGCATGGAATTTTCACACTATAGTGAGGGGGTCTCGATGGTCCTGGGATTTTCAATACAAATAAAATTTTTTCAATAGAAAATCCGACTATCAATAAAAAAGCATGGAATTTTCACACTATAGTGAGGGGGTCTCCTTGGTCCTGGGATTTTCAATACAAATAAAATTTTTTCTATACAAAAATCCGACTACCACTAAAAAAGCCAAGGATTATTCAGACTATAGTGAAGGGGTCTCGATGGTCCTGGAATTTTCAATAGAAAAAGATGGTCTTCACTAAAAAAGAGTGGTAATTTACGGTCTCAGGATATTTTCAATACAAAAAGGCGGTCTTCAATAAAAAAGCAAGGTAATTTAAGGTCTCAGGATATTTTCAATACAAAAAGGTGGTCTACACTAAAAAGCAAGGTAATTTAAGGTCTCAGGATATTTTCAATACAAAAAGGTGGTCTACACTAAAAAAGCATAGTAATTTAAGGTCTCAGGATATTTTCAATACAAAAAGGTGGTCTACACTAAAAAAGCAAGGTAATTTAAGGTCTCAGGATATTTTCAATACAAAAAGGCGGTCTACACTAAAAAAGCGTGGTAAATTTTTAAAATAAAGTAAATTATGGGTCTAAAAAATTAAATTACAGTAAATTATGGGCTAAGATTTTTAAATTAAAGTAAATGATGGTCCAAATTTTTAAATAAAAGTAATTAATGGTCCTAAAAAATTAAATTACAGTAAATTATGGTCAAAATTTTTCAATTAAAATAAATTATGGTCAAAAATTTTCAATTAAAGTAAATAATGGTCCTAAAAAATTTAATTTCAGTTAATTATGGTCCAAACTTTTAAATTAAAGTAAATAATGGTCCAAATTTTTCAATTACAGTAAATTATGGTCCTAAAAAATTAAATTACAGTAAATTATGGTCAAAATTTTTCAATTAAAGTAAATAATGGTCCTAAAAAATTAAATTAAAGTAAATTATGGTCTAAATAAGTAAATTAAGTAATCAATGGTAAAAAATTTTAAATAAGTAAATTAAAGTAAATTATGGTCTAAATAAGTAAATTAAGTAATCAATGTTAAAAAATTTTAAATAAGTATATTAAAGTAAATTAAGGTTCTAAAATATTAAATTACAGTAAATAATGGTCCAAATTTAAAAATTAAAGTAAATTTAGGTTCTAAAATATTAAATTAAAGTAAATAATGGTCCTAAAAAATTAAATTAAGGTTCATATTTTCGAATTAAAGTAAATTATGGTCAAAAATTTTCAATTAAAGTAAATAATGGTCCTAAAAAATTTAATTTCAGTTAATTAAAGTTAAATAAGTAAATTAAAGTAATAATTTTTAAATAAGTAAATTAAAATAATGTAATAAGTAAATTAAAGTAAGATTTTAAAATTTATTAACAAAAAGTTGAAATAATAGAAGGTGTTTGAGAATTGAAATTTTTTAATGAAAATTTTTATGAAATAATTTTTTAAGTAATTTTTAATAGAAATTTTTATGGAATAATTTTTTAAGTAATTTTTAATTGAAATTTTTTATGAATAATTTTCAATGATAATTTTAGATGGAAATTTTTAAGACAATTTTTAATGAAAATTTTTATGAAATATTTTTCAAAGACAAATTTTAATAATAATTCAACAACAAACCAACAACTTAGTACCAACATGTATTTACAACCAGATACCTAAAACTAGTTACTAACAACCAGTTACCTGATACCAACTACTCACAGCCCACAACAACCAGCTAACAACTAGCTACCACCTACCAACTACTCACAACCACCATCAACCAGGTACTAAGCCTTAATTACCAACTACTAAGTACCTACAACTAGTTACTAACAACCAGTTACCTGATACCAAGTACTTACAACTAGTTACTAACAACTAGTTACCTGATAGCAACCAACTAGGTACCAGATACCAAGTACTAACAACCGCCAACAACCAGATACCTACAACTAGTTACTAACAACCAACTAGGTACCAAGTACTAACAACTAGCTACCACCTACCAAGTACTAACAACCAACAACAACCACCAACTAAGCATCATCAACCAACTACTAATTACCTACAACCACCTACCAACTACTAACAACTAAAAAAAAACAACTGACAACTAGCTACAACCTACCAAGTACATACAACCCACAACAACCAGCTACAACCTACCAACTACTAACAACCGACAACAACCCATTAACTAGCTACTAAGTACTATCAACCCACAACAACTACTAGATACTAACAACCAATTACCAGATACCAAGTACCAACTACTAACAACCAGGTACTAAGCATTATCAACCAAGTACTAACAACTAGATACCAAGTACTAAGCACTGTCAACTAGATACCAAACACTTACAACTAGATGACCACGTGAAATTATTGGTTAAATAGGTAAATTAATGTTTAATTTTTAAATTAACTAATCAATGATTTAAAATATTAAAGTTAAAGTCAATTTAGGATGAAAGATTTCTGGGATTTTCAATATTAATTTTAGATGCAAATCTTCGTCAATTAATCACTGACCACATGAAATTATTAGTTAAATATGAAAATAATGGTTATAATTAGTTGTTTAGTAAATTATGGCGTAAAATTAAGTAATAAAGGATAATTAGGTAAATTAAGGATAAGTAAATTAAAGTTAAAAATTTTAAATAAGTAAATTAAGGTTCAAAATTTAAAATTAAGTAACCAATGGTTCAAATTTTAAATTAAAGCTAAATAAGTAAATTAAAGTAATAATTTTTAAATAAGTAATGCAATAAGTAAATTAAACTAAGATTTTTAAATTTATTATCAAAAGATTGAATAACCACCAACTTTTTTGAGAAATGTAATTTTTAATGAAAATTTAAATGGAAATTTTTTTTTAAATGTAAATTTTTTCAAAGTTAAATGAAAATTTTAATGGAATAATAATAATAATAATAATAATAATAATAATAATAATAATAATAATAATAATAATAATAATAATAATAATTCAACAGTTCCCAACAATCGGTTACTGATTATTTTTAACTAGGTGCTAACAAATAAGTACCAAATACTTTCAACATGATACCATGTACTAACTCTCAAACAATCAGATACTTACAACTAACTACTAAATATTCTTCACTGTATTTTATGAAATGCTTTTTAAATTAATATTTTTTATACAGCTTCTATAATAATTTTAATTACAATCAGTAGAAAAACCTTTTCAAATTTAACAAAATGTTGATTTTCATCAAAAAACCACAACTCAATCACTTTGAAACACCACGTGAAATTCAAAATAATTTAAATTACAATGAAAGACTAATGAATTCTAATTTACAAAACATTCTTCTTTTAATTGATAACTTATTATTGCAAAGTAAAAATCGCATTCAATAAATACTTATTATTGATCAGTTTTATTATATATACTCTGAGTTTATCCGACAGGATGTTTTGACCCCCTAAGGGTACTGGTCGTAAGGGTACTGGTCGTAAGGGTATTGGTCGTAAGGGTATTAGTCGTAATGGTATTGGTAACACTCAACCCCCACCTACCCATTAACTATCTACTAGTTACTAACAACCAGGTCTCAAACAACTAAATACTAAACACTTACAATCAACTAGCAACCAGGTACTAAGCATTATCAACCTACAACTATAACAACACTATACCAACTACCAAATACAAGATACCAACAACTTAGAACCAACAATCAACTAACAACACATAAAAATAATAGCAATTAAATACAAAATATTCTTCATCACATACACTATCTTCTTATCAAAATCTAAAAAGTCAACCAACTACTTACAACCAACAACTAACAAATTGATCTTTAAAAGCAAATACTCATCACTTGAAAAATTAGATGAAAAATTAATTGAACTCAAGGCATCAATAACTTGATAAAAATTGATTAAATAATTGTAAAAATTTAAATTATTCAAAATAAATGTCATAAAAATGTAATTAATGGACAAGAAAAAAAAATCTAGTCATTAATCATTCAGTAAATAAAAGAAATATTTGATCATTCAAGTTGAATCAACTAAGATAATAAATTAATAAGATAAGATTTATTAGATAATTGATTTAGATTGAATAAATTAATTGAAATAAAATTAATTTTAATTATTTTTTTTTAAAAGTAATACATGTACTCAAATTGATTGACTGATTGCTCAAAATATTCAAAAAAAAACAGTAGAAATTCATTAAAATTATCAATGTCATCAATCTACAATAAAAATAATTATCATTAAATTCCAAAAGAGACTAGATAACTAATGATAACATCTAACAAACCAGTAAATTCATTTAAATGACAATAATTGGTATATTCAAGCGAATTCTCTAATAAAATCATCTAAAAAGAATCATTTTCCCCTAAATATATCAATATTTAAAGATTGGTATCTTATCGATAAGTACTTGTTAAAGATCATATATTCACTTCAAACTAATAAGATTCCTTAAAATCCCTTAAATGACTATATTTCTACCCTTAATTCATATTATTACAAATATCATCTAAAAAGCATCAAATTTCCCTGAAATAACTCTATCTTTAAAGATTAGTATTTTATCGATAAATATCCTTAAAAGGTTATATATTTACCTCAGACTAATAAGATTGCTTAAAATCCCTTTAAATGACTATAATTCTAACTTTAATTCCTATTATCACGAATATTTCCCTATAAAACATGTAAAATAAATTGGTCATTAACCCTAAATAATTTATAAAATCTAATGATAAAACTGGTTATAATTAAATTTTTATTCTAAAAATAAATCACTCTATTTGAAATTTAAAATAATTATTACTGTACAATATAACTGACTAGGTCCCATTGAAAGATTAAATTTATCCATTCAATAAAATATATTTCTTCAAATGATCATTTTTACCAATATTCAACCGATTTAATTACTAATTAAAATCAATCGATATATTTCTTCCAATAAAGATCAATTTTATTTAGTTGTTGTCGATGTTTTAAGTCCATATTTCTAAACTTTTGTCATTCTCCGCCTAAATAAAGATAAAAATAAATTAAAGTTGATATCAATCCCAATTATCTGTAAAGATTTCATTGTCAAAACCAAGTAAATCGATCATTAACCCTACTTAATAAAACATAAGTCTAAATTAATATACAATGAATTAATCACAACCTAATAAAACGATATAATTTCAAATTATTATTGATTCATAACTGACTAATGTATTGACATTTCCCTTAAAACATTGATATTTTACCAACATCATACTTAAAAAATCATATATTCCCATCTTAACCCATCCTTCATTAAATTAAATCGACTATATCCCCCTTAAAAGATCATATATTCCCACCTTATCCGATCTCTCATTAAATCTAACCGACTATATCCCTTTAAAAGATCATATTTTCCCACCTTATTCGATCCCTCATTAAATCTAAACCGACAATATGCCATCTTAACCGATCTCTCAGCAAATATTTCTACCCTTTTAAACATCTAACCGAATATATCCTTCAATTCTACCCACTTGAATCCTCCTTTAATTCAATTCAGTCTTAAAATCCTTAGAGAGAATTCTTCAAAAAATATGACTTTTAATTAACTGTTAAAGACACCAGACATTCTTCTATTGAAATAATTTAGTAGCTAAATAATAAGAGCCCACTAAAAGGTCAAAATTCACTAAAATTTTCTACAAATATTCACCATCAAATACCTAACTGGAGATGATATATATTGATTGATTATAATTCTTCAACGATTCAACCAATCATTTTCAACCAATAATAGGAAACTAAATTTCTGTATATCCTACAATAATTATCAAGTAAATTTAAAGTCCTTGATAAAGTTAACTGGTTTCTAGCTTATGTTTTTTAAAGTTCATCAAAGTGTAAATATTCTTAGAAAAATATTGAAAAATTATNATATATTGAGCAATCAGTCAATCAATTTGAGTACTTTTAAAAAAAATAATTAAAAATTAATTTATATTTCAATTAATTTATTCAATCTAAATCAATTATCTACTAGATCTTATTTATTATCTTAGTTGATTCATATTAACTTGAATGGTCAGTATTTTTCTTTTATTTACTTGATGATTAATGACTAGAATTCTTTCTTGTCCATTAATTAAATTTTTATGATATTTATTTTGAATAATTTAAATTTTTACAATTATTTAATCAATTTTTATCAAGTTATTGATGCCTTGAATTCAATTAATTTTTCATCCAATTTTTCAAGTGATGAGTATTTTCTTTTAAAGATCAATTTGTTAGTACATAGTTGTTGGTTGTAAGTAGTTGGTTGACTTTTTAGATTTTGATAAGAAGATAGTGTATGTGATGAAGAATATTTTGTATTTAATTGCTATTATTTTTATGTGTTGTTAGTTGATTGTTGTTACTTGGTATCTAGTTGATAGTATTTTACTGATAGTCTTGGTATCTTGTTGTAAGTACTTAATTGATAGCGTTTGGTATATTGTTGTAAGTATCTAGTTGTAGGTTGATATTTGTTAATTTCTCGATGGGTTTTGATGGTGGTTGTTAGTTGATTGTAAGTGTTTAGTATTTAGTTGTTTGAGACCTGGTTGTTAGTACTTAGTAGCTAGTTAATGGGTAGGTAGGGGATTGAGAGTTAGCAATATCCTTACGAATAATACCTTTACGACTAATACCCTTACGACCAGTACCCTTACGACCAGTACCCTTACGACCAGTACCCTTAGGGGGTCAAAACATCCTGTCGGATAAACTCAGAGTATATATAATATAACTGATCAACAATAAGTATTTATTGAATGCGATTTTACGTTGCAATAATAAGTTATCAATTAAAAGAAGAATGTTTTGTAAATTAGAATTCATTAGTCTTTCATTGTAATTTAAATTATTTTGAATTTCACGTGGTGATGAGTTGTGGTTTTTTGATGAAAATCAACATTTTTGTTAAATTTGAAAAGGTTTTCTATTGATTGTAATTAAACATATTTTTGAAGACAGATAAAAAATTAATTTAAAAGCATTTCATAAAATACAATAAAGAATATTTAGTAGTTAGTTGTAAGTATCTGATTGTTTGAGAGTTAGTACATGGTATCATGTTGTAAGTACTTATTTGTTAGCACCTAGTTAAAAATATTTAGTAACCGATTGTTGGGAACTGTTGAATTATTATTATTATTATTATTATTATTATTATTATTATTATTATTATTATTATTATTATTCCATTAAAATTTTCATTTAACTTTGAAAAAATTTACATTTAAAAAAAAAATTTCCATTTAAATTTTCATTAAAAATTACATTTCTCAAAAAAGTTGGTGGTTATTCAATCTTTTGATAATAAATTTTAAAATTTTAGTTTAATTTACTTATTACATTACTTATTTAAAAATTATTACTTTAATTTACTTATTTAGCTTTAATTTAAAATTTGAACCATTGGTTACTTAATTTTAAATTTTGAACCTTAATTTACTTATTTAAAATTTTTAACTTTAATTTACTTATCCTTAATTTACCTAATTATCCTTTATTACTTAATTTTACGCCATAATTTACTAAACAACTAATTATAACCATTATTTTCATATTTAACTAATAATTTCATGTGGTCAGTGATTAATTGACGAAGATTTGCATCTAAAATTAATATTGAAAATCCCAGAAATCTTTCATCCTAAATTGACTTTAACTTTAATATTTTAGATCATTGATTAGTTAATTTAAAAATTAAAAATTAATTTACCTATTTAACCAATAATTTCACGTGGTCATCTAGTTGTAAGTGTTTGGTATCTAGTTGACAGCGCTTAGTACTAGGTATCTTGTACTTGGTTGATAATGCTTAGTACCTGGTTGTTAGTAGTTGGTACTTGGTATCTGGTAATTGGTTGTTAGTATCTAGTAGTTGTTGTGGGTTGATAGTACTTAGTAGCTAGTTAATGGGTTGTTGTCGGTTGTTAGTAGTTGGTAGGTTGTAGCTGGTTGTTGTGGGTTGTATGTACTTGGTAGGTTGTAGCTAGTTGTCAGTTGTTTTTTTTTAGTTGTTAGTAGTTGGTAGGTGGTTGTAGGTACTTGGTAGTTGGTTGATGATGCTTAGTTGGTGGTTGTTGTTGGTTGTTAGTACTTGGTAGGTGGTAGCTAGTTGTTAGTACTTGGTACCTAGTTGGTTGTTAGTAACTAGTTGTAGGTATCTGGTTGTTGGCGGTTGTTAGTACTTGGTATCTGGTACCTAGTTGGTTGCTATCAGGTAACTAGTTGTTAGTAACTAGTTGTAGGTATCTGGTTGTTAGTAACTAGTTGTAAGTACTTGGTATCAGGTAACTGGTTGTTAGTAACTAGTTGTAGGTACTTAGTAGTTGGTAATTAAGGCTTAGTACCTGGTTGATGGTGGTTGTGAGTAGTTGGTAGGTGGTAGCTAGTTGTTAGCTGGTTGTTGTGGGCTGTGAGTACTTGCTACCTAGTTGGTTGCTTGTTTTTGGTTGTTAGTACTTGTTAGATGGTTGTAGGTACTTAGTATCAGGTAACTAGTTGTTAGTAACTAGTTGTAGGTACTTGGTATCTGGTAATTGGTTGTAAGTATCTGGTTGTTTGAGAGTTATTTAGTACGTGGTATCATGTTGAAAGTATTTGGTAGCAGGTAACTGATTGTAAGTACTTGGTAGCAGGTTGTTAGTAACTAGTTGTAGGTATCTGATTGTTAATACATGTTCATAAGTTACTGGTTGTTGGTACTAAGTTGTTGGTTTGTTGTTGAATTATTATTAAAATTTGTCTTTGAAAAATATTTCATAGAAATTATCTTAAAAATTTCCATCTAAAATTATCATTGAAAAATATTTCATAAAAATTTCCATTAAAAATTAACTTAAAAAATTATTCCATAAAAATTTCTATTAAAAATTACTTAAAAAATTATTTCATAGAAATTTTCATTAAAAAATTTCAATTCTCAAACACCTTCTATTATTTCAACTTTTTGTTAATAAATTTTAAAATCTTACTTTAATTTACTTATTACATTACTTATTTAAAAATTATTACTTTAATTTACTTATTTAACTTTAATTTAAAATTTTTGACCATTGATTACTTAATTTTAAAATTTGGACCTTAATTAACTTTAATTTAATTTTTTAGAACCTTAATTTAGTTATTTGAGCTTTATTTAGTTATTTACTTAGTTATTTTTAAATTTAGTTATTTACTTTAATTTAAAAATTTGAACCATAATTTACTTTAATTCAAAAATTTGGACCATTATTTACTTTAATTGAAAAATTTGAACCTTAATTTACTTTAATTTAATTTTTTAGAACCATAATTAACTGTAATTCAAAAATATGAACCTTAATTTACTTATTTAGACCATAATTTACTTTAATTTAATTTTTAGAACCTTAATTTACTTATTTAGACCATAATTTACTTTAATTTAATTTTTAGACCCATAATTTACTTAATTCAAAAATTTAAACCTTAACTTACTTAGTTGAGCCCTTAATTAACTTTAATCTTAAATTTTGAACCATTATTTACTTTAATTGAAAAATTTACCACGTTTTTTAGTGTAGACCACCTTTTTCTCAGGACCAAGGAGACTCACCTCTCTATAGTCTGAAAAATCCTTGGCTTTTTTAGTGTAGACCACCTATTTGTATTGAAAATCCCAGGACCGTCGAGACCCCCTCACTATAGTCTGAAAAATCCATGCTTTTTTACTGGTAGTCGGATTTTTGTATTGAAAAAATTTTTTTGTATTGAAAATATCCTGAGACCTTAAATTACCATGCTTTTTTATTGAGACCATCGTTTTTGTATAGAAAAAATTTTTTTGTATTGAAAATCCCAGGACCATCGAGACCCCCTCACTATAGTCTGAAAATTCCATGCTTTTTTATTGAAGACCGCCTTTTTCTATTGAAAAAATTTTTTTGTATTGAAAATCCCAGGACCATCGAGACCCCCTCACTATAGTCTGATAAAAAAAAATTTGGACCAAAAATCCCTGAAAGCAAAAAATGTGAGTTGCAACAATTGCGTAATAAAAAGTTGCAACAAAAAAAAGTTGCAACAAAAAAAAAGTTACAACAACCCCCCCCGGGGGGGGGGGGTAATTGTTGCAGTACGCCACTATCTACCTACTGAGGAATAATAGTTCTCAAGTTTTGTCACTGATGTCCCCACAATGAATAAAATAACTTCTTAAATAAAATAATTTAAAGCAATAACCTTTGATATCAATTAATTCTAAAGATTTCAAATATTTCTCTGTCAAAACCAAGTCAATTGATCAATACCCATTAATAAAACCGTGGATAATTAATAAAAACTGGTTCTGAAACATAAATTACTGTGCAATAACATTCATCACAACCTAATAAAACGACCTAATAAATTTAAAAACAAGTCAATAAAATATTGCAAATTATCAAAAATTATTTAAATTTTAAATAAAAATTAATTTTTAATGAGGTTAATAATTAGAGTTTTTTACAATAATCAAGTGATAGGATAAATTTTGATGATATGTAAAGAATCTGTAAAGAATCTCGTATAAATGCGTTTGTTGTCATGCTATTAATCGACAATCCATTTATGTGCAGCAAGTTTCGTTATTATTTCTTTTCAAACTGCTCCTTTACACAAAATTAAAAATACTGGATTATTTTTGTGGTCAAGAGGAGGGTCCAGGTGTTTCTTGCTTATCGATCGTTTGATTCGTTTCTGATTTCTTGTGCAATAATATTTGATGAACTACTTTCAGACGATTGTAGAGATTACTCGTAGATTATCCTTTGCAGCACCTCATTTTTTACAATGAAAGGATTTTGTGATTGCGCGTCTCTATCCTAATCTGAAGCATAGAAATAATTTCGCTGTTATTATACATAAAATTGATGATTATCACTTGGTCCTGGTAATTTTATACCCTTCACTCTCTTTGTTGATTTGTTTCCTAACCCCTTACTCTTGTCTTAATCTTTCATATGACTGAATCCAAATTCATTGAATATAAAAGGTGAGCAGGATCAGAATTTGATGTATATAATAATCTGTCAGCTATCATTGCTGATAATAATTTATCTAATTTATCTCTAAGAGACAACTCTTTGTATCACCCGCTACTATATTAATATTCAAATTAAACTGATATCTATATTTCCTTAAGTCTAAGTAATGGTGTTGGTACATCTGAAAGTTAGACAGATCTAGCTCTGATTGCCCGATGTAACTGGGTTTGTCTAAACATATTGAATCCTTGTTCAGATGAACAGCAATCACATTTTCATCAATTCTGATGGATTTTCTGAATGTCGATTTTGAGGCATATACAATAATCTTTCAGCTGAATTTCATAGCCTCAAATTTATCCATTTTTTAGATTCTCTAAAGATTTACCATTCAGACTATTAAGGGCATAGTTCTTCTTGGGTCAATTATTGAGCATAAGCTTCGCAATTTCGGAATTCGGTTGACACATCTTTACTGGCTCAATAGGAAAGTCATTCAGAAGGTCATGCAAGCAATCAATAATATTTATGTTAACCTTTATTTTGTAATCATATGAAAGGTTTTCGATATCAGTATTCACACATTCACTCAGCACATCATTCAAATTATCATGCACCCAAACAAAGTCACTATACAGAAGATTTTCGCTAAGAGCTCGACCATACAAGTTATTTATGTCAATATAAAGAATCTCTCTGTCTTCAAAACTTGCGACATAATGTTTGTTAACAAATGTTAACCCACCCCGCATTCCTCCTTCCTAGAAATTATACATTTACATATCCTGTAGAACTTATATAGGTTCTTGTGATATAGATCTTATATAGGCCCATGACATACCATGAAGTCCATAGAAGTGCAGAGGTTCAAGGCCATTATAAGAAATTTCTTTGGCAAGGAATTGCTGAAAGTAATCTGCCAGGAGAAATACGTCTAACTTTAGGTAGATTAACATGTAATCTAACATTTTCTCGCAATTTTGTTGAGCCCAAATTTCTTGGGCTGTAGCATATTCAGATAACGACTGCCAGATAAGGGCCAATTCATAAGTCACTTCTTCAATTCACAATTCACTACAAGCCGATAAAGACTCTAAAACCCATAGGCTTACAAAAAAGTGTATACTGATGTTGGAACAGTGAGCATCCAACAAAAGAGAATATGAAGTGTAAATCATCAGTTGTATACTTTCATGACAGAAAAACGAGCTCTCCAATGTTTGGATGATAAAAGGTGTTGTTTCAATTGTAATGAAAGCTATGCCTACGGTCACTATAAGATTTGTCAAATGCATATCGCAACTGCTCCATATAGAAATGAATGCAAATCGAAACAAGCACGATCAATTCAATAATTAAATGTGTAATAATAAAATATATATTGTTAATTAAAATGTGTTTTATCATTTAATAATTCATTTGTCCGATTAGTATAGATAAATTAGTTTCAAGTAAGAATTATTATTATTTTCATGTTTATTTTGTATTTTTCTTATAACTCATTTTATCAAAAATTAACTCATCATTATTTAATAATAAATCGAATAATTAATATTTAAAATCTAGTTCAAATTGAATTATTCGTGTTATAATTTGCACACTTGTTGGAATGTAAAAAAATTGAATTAATTGAATAATTAATTAAAAAAGTAAGAAAAAAGATATGTAATAATAATAAAATATTATTAAATAAAGGTAATAATAGTAATATTAATAATAATTAAAATCCATTAAGACAAAAAACCAAAAGAAAAAAAATTAATTAATAAAATGTAATAAATTAAATAATTGAATAAAATTTAAATTTTAAAATTAAAATGATTCAATTGACTTATATTGACATATATCATGACTTTGTGATTACCTTGAAAGTGCGCTGGAGTCCTCACTACTTACTTCATTTTTTAACTGACATTTTGATGGATTTATCTTTAAACTTGCTCCTTCTATTTTCTTAAATACTTTTTCAATAAATTTCTAAGGCTCCGCTAATGTTTCTGAAAGAATTAATATATCATCGAGATAGACATAATGTTTATTTTCCTAGAGCTGAGTTTTATTATTATTATTGTCATGTACACCCTATTATGCGTCAAAATATTTGCAAGTGGCAAAGTGGTAATACTTGGCATAAGATCATTAGGCTATTGCAGTGTTTCCCAAACTTTTGGTACTGCGTACCACATTGATCATTTTCATTGTATAATGTACCCCTTTGCTTTAAAATTTCTCGTTCTTCATCACTTTGATCGCTATTTTCTTTTACAGTTCCAGATTTGAGCCAACAATTCATAATGTTAAAATTGGGCATATAAAAAAATATTCGGCGTGACTTAAAAATCTAAAAACAAATTTTTCTGGTTAATTTCTAAAATTAAAGTTGAAAAGGAATTATTATGAAACAGTTGGTTTAAATTTAAATAAAGGTTAAATTTATAAAATAATTTTAAAAATAAATTTAAAAAGAAGTGATTTACATTTTAATTACATTTATATAATGATTTACTTTAAACTTAGTTTATTATTAAAAATATATTATTGATTCGAAAATATAAACAATAAATAAAAAACAAGATTATATTTATATTTTTTATATATTAAGACATTTTAATTTAATTAAATTTTTTTTATTTATCTTTTAATATTTAGATAATAGAACATTGAAAAGGCCTGCGTACCCCCAAAAAATCCATCGCGTACCCCGGTTTGGGAAATACTGGGCTATTGGGACTTGGTTAATGAAATTATCACTAACATCAAATTGTTTATTGATGAATCAGAATATTTAATGATTGTACAGTGTTTTGTATGACCATACGATTTTGATTAACTGATAATGTGCATTCAAATTTATATATCAAGTACGGTTTGTCCAATGTGCATTTGTCTATACCAACGCACCATTTCCTTATTTATATTTTTCTTTAAGTTTTCAGCAATTTTCCCGTATCATAATCTTGCTATAGTAAAATATTAAGTTTAAATAAATTTCATTATACATAAAGCTTGCTCGTGTACACTTGGAAATATATAAAAATAAATATGATTTTTAAACAAATTTTTGGAAATATTTTTTATGCATTCGACTCAAGGGCGTCGTATAGGCCACATTTAATGGTAAAATTCGATGTGGCGCTGGCGCACTGGGACGGTTTGTTCTGCAAAAAACTCGTAGATCACCGGTGACCTACGTGGCGCACTGGTCAACAACAGCGCAGGTCACCAGTGATCTATGTGGCGTGTAACGTGTTAACAAATACTCGTGATAAAAATTACGGTACTTCCGTGTTATCTTACCCCCAAAAATTAAATTAAAAAAGAACACATATAATTATTATATTTATTTTCTAAATCACAGTTGCAAACTCAGCAAATGTTTGTAAAGAGTTTGTAAATGGTCATCCAGGTNCCAATGTTTGGATGATAAAAGGTGTTGTTTCAATTGTAATGAAAGCTATGCCTACGGTCACTATAAGATTTGTCAAATGCATATCGCAACTGCTCCATATAGAAATGAATGCAAATCGAAACAAGCACGATCAATTCAATAATTAAATGTGTAATAATAAAATATATATTGTTAATTAAAATGTGTTTTATCATTTAATAATTCATTTGTCCGATTAGTATAGATAAATTAGTTTCAAGTAAGAATTATTATTATTTTCATGTTTATTTTGTATTTTTCTTATAACTCATTTTATCAAAAATTAACTCATCATTATTTAATAATAAATCGAATAATTAATATTTAAAATCTAGTTCAAATTGAATTATTCGTGTTATAATTTGCACACTTGTTGGAATGTAAAAAAATTGAATTAATTGAATAATTAATTAAAAAAGTAAGAAAAAAGATATGTAATAATAATAAAATATTATTAAATAAAGGTAATAATAGTAATATTAATAATAATTAAAATCCATTAAGACAAAAAACCAAAAGAAAAAAAATTAATTAATAAAATGTAATAAATTAAATAATTGAATAAAATTTAAATTTTAAAATTAAAATGATTCAATTGACTTATATTGACATATATCATGACTTTGTGATTACCTTGAAAGTGCGCTGGAGTCCTCACTACTTACTTCATTTTTTAACTGACATTTTGATGGATTTATCTTTAAACTTGCTCCTTCTATTTTCTTAAATACTTTTTCAATAAATTTCTAAGGCTCCGCTAATGTTTCTGAAAGAATTAATATATCATCGAGATAGACATAATGTTTATTTTCCTAGAGCTGAGTTTTATTATTATTATTGTCATGTACACCCTATTATGCGTCAAAATATTTGCAAGTGGCAAAGTGGTAATACTTGGCATAAGATCATTAGGCTATTGCAGTGTTTCCCAAACTTTTGGTACTGCGTACCACATTGATCATTTTCATTGTATAATGTACCCCTTTGCTTTAAAATTTCTCGTTCTTCATCACTTTGATCGCTATTTTCTTTTACAGTTCCAGATTTGAGCCAACAATTCATAATGTTAAAATTGGGCATATAAAAAAATATTCGGCGTGACTTAAAAATCTAAAAACAAATTTTTCTGGTTAATTTCTAAAATTAAAGTTGAAAAGGAATTATTATGAAACAGTTGGTTTAAATTTAAATAAAGGTTAAATTTATAAAATAATTTTAAAAATAAATTTAAAAAGAAGTGATTTACATTTTAATTACATTTATATAATGATTTACTTTAAACTTAGTTTATTATTAAAAATATATTATTGATTCGAAAATATAAACAATAAATAAAAAACAAGATTATATTTATATTTTTTATATATTAAGACATTTTAATTTAATTAAATTTTTTTTATTTATCTTTTAATATTTAGATAATAGAACATTGAAAAGGCCTGCGTACCCCCAAAAAATCCATCGCGTACCCCGGTTTGGGAAATACTGGGCTATTGGGACTTGGTTAATGAAATTATCACTAACATCAAATTGTTTATTGATGAATCAGAATATTTAATGATTGTACAGTGTTTTGTATGACCATACGATTTTGATTAACTGATAATGTGCATTCAAATTTATATATCAAGTACGGTTTGTCCAATGTGCATTTGTCTATACCAACGCACCATTTCCTTATTTATATTTTTCTTTAAGTTTTCAGCAATTTTCCCGTATCATAATCTTGCTATAGTAAAATATTAAGTTTAAATAAATTTCATTATACATAAAGCTTGCTCGTGTACACTTGGAAATATATAAAAATAAATATGATTTTTAAACAAATTTTTGGAAATATTTTTTATGCATTCGACTCAAGGGCGTCGTATAGGCCACATTTAATGGTAAAATTCGATGTGGCGCTGGCGCACTGGGACGGTTTGTTCTGCAAAAAACTCGTAGATCACCGGTGACCTACGTGGCGCACTGGTCAACAACAGCGCAGGTCACCAGTGATCTATGTGGCGTGTAACGTGTTAACAAATACTCGTGATAAAAATTACGGTACTTCCGTGTTATCTTACCCCCAAAAATTAAATTAAAAAAGAACACATATAATTATTATATTTATTTTCTAAATCACAGTTGCAAACTCAGCAAATGTTTGTAAAGAGTTTGTAAATGGTCATCCAGGTGGCCAGAAAACCACAATGCCGTTGAGAATAGTGTCGAACACATCGGTACTGTTGCTTAGAACACGTTTGCGCCACATAAACTCACATAAACTCACATAATCACATAAATCACAGATAGCCTTAATAAATTCATGTTCAATAATGTTCAATAACGTCATCAATAATGTATTCTCTCATTTTTATATTGTTATTTTAATTGTATTTTATAATTTAATTTTTGGGGGTAAGATAACACGGAAGTACCAAAATTACTTTAAATTATTGAATAATAGTTTGAATGACAAGACTGTAGAGAACTTAAAAAGCGAATTAATTGACAACTTTGTAGTCCTGTCCAAAAATTTGTAATATATTGTTTTAAGACCAAATTTTTGAAAATCATTTTAAAATTGATGACTATTTTATTAAGAATAAATTTAATATATCTAAATAGACCAAGTTATATTGGCCAATCAGTTTTGGACAGATCAAACCTTCATATGTACCTTTTCAATCCATAGAATTAAAAAATATCGTGCACAATTTAATTGCCAAATAAATATCATTGTCGAGGATACAGATTCATTTTCCCTGGAAATTAAAAATTACAAAATACATTTTACCAGCAATGATAAGGGATAATTTATTAGATACCTCTAATTATGCGCCAACACATTCATTATATTCAAGATCCCTTGGCACTGTAATAGGGAAATTTAAAGATGAAGGCAAAGGACTTGGATATGATGAATGGATATTTTAAGCCCCGAATGTTATATTATGAAAAGTAGTATAATAAAAGTCAATCGTATGGACATTATAAAGGAGATGGTTAGGGTTATGGTTGATGCTCATTAAGAAATGTTGCCCATAATTGGTCCAGATGATAATGAATAAATAATAACAATAATAATAATAATAATAATAAAAATAATAATAATAATAATAATATTAATAATAATAATAATAATAATAATAATAATAATCTCTCTATATATAAAAAACCTAAGTGTTGGTTACTTAGGGGTGTGTCATTTTCAATTTTAAATACGTTAGGGGTAATCACAGGAATTAACTCGACTCCTTCCTAAGCACCTCCATGACTATTGTACTTTAAACCATTTGTGTACCCATGGCGACGACCATGTTGGTACTGTACACAAAGGCGAAAAAACAATGAGCAGGTGAGCTCTATTGCTAAAACTACTCCCCATTGTATTTTCTCTTCGGGTTCTAGACGGCCGATAGAAGGTCTTACGTCATCGATCATTTTCTATTTCTACTTTTCTATCTCATTCGGCTATGGTCCTCATTTCTAGATGTTTCCTATTGTTTCCTTTCAAAATTTTGTGCAGGGATGCGCCCTTAATTTTCTATTAATAAATGTTGCTAGGTATTTTACTTGATATTTATGAATATTTAACCTATCTCGAAAAAAAATTTGAGCAGGGATCGGCCCTTATTTCCAAGTTAATCCACGCTTCCCATAATATTTAAATTGTACTTCAAAAAATTTGAGCAGGGATCTGCCTGTATTCTTAGTTCTAACCTATGTTTGACCAAAGTACTTCCAGCGACGGACCCGTGGAGAAGCCTCCACATTTCGGCCCGAAATCAGCTGCGCGATTGAAAAGCCAGCATACCCACCAGTCTGAGCATCCCGAAGGTACCCCAAACCATGATATGCTGGATCTCAATTCCACGGTACTATCGTTCATAATCAATAAGTAATATAATTGAACTCAATAAAAACTATTATTTAAAACTTGAAACTAAATGAAATTAAACCATTAAAAAGGACAACGAAAGAAAATTTAACTGAGACATTAATTGCATATAAAATTTATTAATTAAAACACTTCGTAAAAATTACAATAAGAATAAAAATAAATTACCAAATCCACGATGGCATAAAATCGAAAACTGAGAGCTTTACTGTCTGCAAATTACATTGTGGTGCTGAAAAACAAGTTTTTCAAATGAATTTGTGATCAGTATTTATACTGATTTTGCATGCGCATTCATGCATGCGCTGTCACTCTATCCAATCAGAGTGCGAGAAATTTTGACTTAATTTTGCATACATGCATGAGTGTGTGCAATTATTTATTTGCTTTTAATTTCATTAATTTAATTAATTAATTATTTAATTTTTATTAATTTTAATTTTATAAATTTTATAATTTAAATAATTTGAGTTATATTAATTTTTATTAATTTAAACATTTTTATCTTTACATTTAATAAGTTACATAACCATTTAATTCTATAAATTTTACAATTTACATAATGCTAATTAATTTTATTATTTTGACGATTTAATTTTTATATTGTTTAAATAATTTTCAACTAATTCTATTTTACATTTTATTATTTTTCTATCGAAATTTTTAAGTGTTGAATTTTTCTGTTAAATTTATTTATCTCTTTATTCTATTATACGGGGTTTATTGACTCTTAATGTGTGATGAAATCTATTTTATTTATTTTATATTAAACCTTGGTCATAAAATTTTTTCAACTTTGCGGTTTTTGTGTTAGGTATTTTCGATCGATTAAAACAAACTCTCAGTTCTCGGTTTCAGCCCAACATAAGGGTCCCCTCCATCCGAATTGTACTTTTTTTTATTTATTTTTTTTTTTATTATTTTTTTTAAAATTTTTTTGTACTTATCGTTCTATATTACTTTGAAACGGTTTATGCTATTATGTTTTATCATATGTAAACATATTAATAAACTGAATCTTACTCCTGTCCAAGAATACCCTGGATATTAACTTTAACATTAACCCCACGTTCTAATGGGGTTGGTGGAGCGAAGCGAACAGGGGCACAGCCCCTAGTAATAATAATAATAATAATAATAATAATAATAATAATAATAATAATAATAATAATCTTACATTTAATTATATCAAAATAAACACAATCAAATATATAAAAGCTTATCAATATCAGCCAAATGCGCCAGGTTACCCATTAACAATGTAGGAATATCCTCGGTACGCAAATCCTTGGCAGTTATTATCGGTAGCCATGTAGGAATATGTATTTCCTAATTCGTACCTTTCTATCCATTCAATCAGTTTCTGTATTGTGACAAAAAGCCCTTGGCGATTCTCAAGTAGAGTCGTTGAATTTCTTTCATTGCCTCCAATCTTAGTCTCAAGATTTGTTTTGCTCTTAGATTTCTGGATCCAAATTCCGCTGCCGTTCTTCTCCATTGACCAATACCAAAGATCGGTTTCAAATATCACAAACGCATGATACATAAAGACAGATGTAATTTGAAACCAAACCAATTTCTCCTTATACTTCCAGACATTGATAATCCTTTCAGATATGTCGACAAGATTTCTCATTTCCGTTTCGTTAAACACTTCATTCGGTGAGTCGGTATCATTGATGAAATGGATCTGGGACTCCCAATCTTCTCCTTTCTTTCGAGCTTTTGAATTGCTTGACATTTTTTGGTAATAAATAAATTGATAAATTAATAGTTTAGCTTAACCAATGGAAATTCAGCAAAATGTTCTGATTAGCCAATGAGAATCAAAGTCGATAATTTCACTTCCACCTCTGACTCTCAAAATCAATCAATCGATCAAAGGTCAGCAAATTATTCGTTTTTTAATGTTTTGGTTATTTATATTCAACGGATTGCATCCGCAGCTTTTATCAAATATAATTTTTGGTGTTGATTTAATGTCAATTAATGAAAATTTTTAATAATATAATAAATACAAACATTATTTTATAATTATATTTATAAAGTTATTTATTATCTCTCAAACTATTTAATAAATATTGAAATAATGAATTATCCATCTTACCTCCCTTCTGTTATATAAGATGCAAACTAAATTATTAAATTCTATTTCATAACAATATTATCATTCAGAGTATTCATATTCATCTCTCGCATTCGGCTGGCGTCATAACTGTTCTACCCGCAATTTGAGTAATTCGAACTAAATTTATTTAAACATAAATAGTACAACTAAGGTTCTAACATCTCTAAAAAGTTCAAACATGGAGTGTCAATGGAGTGTCAACTTAACTCGTTCCGAGTATCCGTAAACGAGTTAAAAACAAAAATGATGGGAAATATAAACAATACTATTGTTGGGTTTTGGGGTATTTCAAGTCGGTTCTCTCTGACTCCTGTGTTCTTTAAATTAAAACAATGAACGACCCAACGTATATTGAAACAACAGGTTCACAATTTATTATCACGCTACAATTTCTGATCAAAGTTTTATACGATTCTCCGCTCGGCGTTGATGCTTTGCAAACAAACAATATTCACCTTTTGATCCTTTAGTTCTGTCGACTCTCGTTTTCCTCGGTTTCGGTTTGGTTTGATCTCTTTTCGCCTTTCCGTATTCTTAATTCTATTTCTTCTTTTCCCTACTTCCCTAATTCGTTTACCACTTTTCCTACAGTCTAATTCTTCGAACCCTAGCTGAGGCAGAATGCCGATTTTCTCTGATTTTCCCTTTGCTTATATACTCCTCGAAATCAGGATGACAAATGGTTATTGCCGAGCCAATCTTTCGTTTGACATTTTCTCCTACGTGTTTGCTTCGGCTGTCATCCATAATGGTCCAACGAATCCAGATAATTAATGGCCCTACCGGTCTTCCTACGCGCGCTATCTTCTCCTTACTCTTTTCCCATTAATCATTGTGTCAAGCTAATGGGCCCATATCTTCCTTTTGTTTGCCTTTCTTCTTGTTTACCCAGCTCGGGTTTCCTTTATCTCTCGGGTTCTCCATTGGCTCGGGTTTCCCATTAGCTCGGGTTTTCCATTAGCCAATTAATTAATTAATTAACGTTTTCTGTTTTCATACGTTTGAATGTTTTTCGACCCTTCCTAACCCTTTTCTGATAAATCCCTAACCATCATCTTGTTGACTATTAGCTACTCTATACCTGTCCCGTTTTTCCCATTCGATTTCGATGATTTTTCCATTTATTGATTTTTCTCGGATTTCCGGATTCTCGCCTTTCGTAATTGCTTTTTGCATTTTCTAATACTGTTTCCATCGCACTATCCTTTACTATTAATTCTGTGCACGATCCCGCTTTTATTTGCCTTTTTTCTCACTTACTTCCATTTGACTTATTATCCTAAATTTATTCAATTTTAATTTAATTTACAGACCTCAACATATCTCCCCCCTTAAAAAAGAATTTTCGTCCTCGAAATCTACGTTTTGATGTGATTATCCCTTCACAATTATTGTTGTTTCATCTTCTGTGGTGACTTTGACATCGGAAGCCTATGAAACGGTTTTTTTTTGACGGGGCACTGACGAACATATCTGTTTGAAGGCTTGGATGCTGATTGGGGTAGGGTAGATATCACTTTTGACGGCTGTCATGCTTCATTAATTTCGAATCTAAATTAAATAAGACCCATAGACGATTTACTTAAGGTCTCACAGTAGTGCAGCGAGATATTTAATAAATCTCCAACGAAAATTAGTTAAAAATATAATAAGAAATCTAAAGAATATATAACAACTTTAACTGATAAAAATAATCTAGATAAAACTTTGGCATAAAAACTACAACCGTTGTAATGACGCATCCACATCGCAACAACCATTGGAAACATGAACAATAGGAAGACCGTATATAAAGCCAAATGTCCGCAAATTCGATTCATTTCAAGATTATTTTTCTGTAGGTCTCCCGGCAATAATTTGGCTCTTTGAATTCTCGTCTCCACAACTTAGGCAAATGATACTTTGTGAGACTGAAACTTTACCGATTGTATTGTTTTTCAATGTACATTTCTACGCAGTGTTTGACTGAAATTCCAGATGAGGTGAATTGAACAACAGAATCGTTATGATACAAAAAAGCAAAGATAAATGGCGAATTTTCGTAACTGAATCGAATAAAACTGCATTGGAGGAAGACAAGCCTTTACCCATGACATCGTCCATCAGAGAATTCATTATTAAAATCACAACATGAGTACTAGAGATTGTAACACAATAAATGGAAAATCTTGACATTTTGTGTTCAAATAGATATACCAAAATCATAATAACATGTCCAAGAATTCCAAAAATAGCAATAATTGGCAACGAATAATTTGGAATGGAGATAACCAGATTTATCAGACTGGCTAATTAAATGAGACGATTGTTGAAAAATAACTAATTTTATCAATTGGCTAACACACAGTAGTCGACGTGAGAAAGAGAATATTGTCTGTTTCCCATTTTCATCCTAAAATTCGAACAAATGAATTGAGAAATAAAATTGAGATATTGATTAATTCTATTATTTCAGTGTTTTCTGATATTCCGCCTTAGATTTATTTCCAAATTGATATTTCTACACACATCCGTGTACACATACGAATTAGAACATATTCAGAGATCTCTCGCATTCACTGAACGACATATTGAAATGTCTGTTTTATATTTCGGCACATTAAACTTGATGATAAGAATCCCGCTCTGAAGACACCACAACTAGTCTCTCTACTCCCAGATAAACTGCCTGTTATGTAAACCTCATCGATCTTTTCCTATAACTACAAGTGTTTGGAAATTACTATTCATTAATTTTGTGTTGAAAATGATTTTTTTTTGTCTTAACTGAATCCTATGAAATTTATTGAAAATGTCTCAAGTGAGGCCTATTAAAGTAATTTTCTTAATATATACTCACGGATAACTAATTGTTTAGGAGGACCAATATATTTGCCATGCTTTTAGACTTGAAAAATCACACATTGTTCATCAGTACGATCAATTATTATGAGTGAAAGCAAATCATTGAAAATGAAATTTGGTGTTATGAAATTAAAATATTTAAACAGGCTTTACTCCAGCTTCCTTGATTAATGATACAAGGCATACTGATGCCGTAAGTAATATCAATAATTGATAGCCAATTATTCCACAAATGACTTGGATAACTTGTTTTTTTATGCAATTGCTAGAGTCGACAAATTTAAAATATTTGAACTGACAGCCAGATATCGGATATTCAAGTTGAACACTATATGACTCAGTTTTTTTTGTTTTTTTTTTCATAGGTAAATGATCCAATACATGTTCTATTAAATTTTGTAGATGCAGTAAAATCTTGATAGTTTATGGATAAAATTTAATTCTCGTTTAAATCATATTTCATTCAAGCAAATGGTTTATAATGCATGGTCTTCAAATTCTGTGATTAATGGAATTTTTCTTGCTGCAACTTCAAATTTGACACAAAGTAAGGATAACAGAAATATGTGTTTTAATAATTGTTTATTTATGGAAAAATTTACTTCATATTTCATTCCAGAAAATGGTTTAGAATCCACGGTCTTCACATACTGTAATTAACGGAAATTTTATTGCTGCAACTTCAAATTTTACACAAGTTGAGTATAACAGAAATTTGTATTTTAATAATTGTTATAAAATTTAATTCTCAGATCGCTTTATCAGTGTTTATGAAATTTAATTCACAAATCGCATCAGTGACCAAGACATCTCAAATTGTTCAACAGTAATTTTCAAGTGTTTTTTGCCTTTTTATTGAAGAGATATGCGTTTTTTTTATGTATGTTGCAGGAAACTTGGACATGAATGTTTGTTGGTAAGATGAATATTGTCCAAGTTAGATGTTGAATGTTTTTTTTCCTTTTTATTTCCCCGTTGGATCCAATTTTATTTCCACAATTTAAATATATTACGGTGACATATAAAGATGATGGAAGACAGGCATAATTCCTCATGTTTGAGTCAGTAAATGCATAATGTTGTATTATTTTTTTAGAAATGATCCATATCAATTTCAGAATGACATAGATTATACCCAAATTTATAAATATAGAATCATTATTTAATTCACATTTTTTGAGCATATTGTATTCATCTTTATCGTCTGTATTTTGCATCAAATTATTTTTGAAATTTGGTAGATTCCAATGAGATATGTTTTCCAAAACCAACACTTTTTCATAAGGTATTTCATTAGTCTGAACTATCGATGAATTCGCATTGAATGTTTCGACCGTTGATATTTCTGAAAGTAATTGAGTATGATCATCAAATATACATTCACCTTCTCTCACAGAACCCTTTAAGTAAGTAACTTGATCTTTTACACTGCAACTATACAGCTGACACTTATCTTTAATATTCAAATTTTTTTGATCATCATTTTCCGAAAAGATATCACCACCTTTCGATTCACTAACAGGATTATATTTGTTAACTATTAAATTACTCCTATGATCTTTAGATTCATAATTACATGAGGAAGAATTTATTTCAATATTAAAAGTCTTCAAATCATTAGAAATATTTGAGTGTCCATAACAAACATTCGGATGATACGGGAAATCACAACTTCTAAAATTTTGTTTGAAACATTGGACCTTATAATCTTTGAGCTTGTTAAAATCATCCATCATTCTTTCAACACTTGAAAGTTTCTTTATTAAATCAAACACATCATCATATTGTAACATAGCAGCCATCGATTTCAAATCATTGTTGATACCCTTCAAAAATATATCGATAATAATATTATGAACATTAATGTCATCATCAACAGAGTTTATTGAGAAAGCCTTTCTCGCCAATGAAATCAAAGTGTACCCATATTCACTAATGGATTCATCTGATGCTTGTATTCTTTGAAAAAATGTTTTCTTCGTCATCCTTTTAATATCAGGGCATATAAATTTGCTTTCCAACGTATCTTTTAATTTATTCCAGTCATTTTCAACTATTTTCTTATTTATTTGCTTCCAGACTTCTTTGGCTGTTCCTTTCAAATATAACGGAAATCTTTGCACCATTATCTCTTCTGACCATCCATATGCTGACGCATACATATAGTAATCGTCCATAAAATCAGCGAACTCAACAGGGTCTCCTCCATATTGGTTGACTGGTAATTTTTGGCAACTTGCGAAATCAATCATCTCTCTATTGAGAGGCATAACAGCATTATCATTTGCCATTTGGACTTGTTTCTGACTTCTGAGGTGTATCGGTTCACTTTGAGCTAAACTTCAAACGTTAAACAATAATTTAAAATTACTTTTCAACTTCTTTTAAATCTCCCAATAATAGCCTTTAATATCTCTCTCGTTAACACTATTTTCAAAATTCTAAGCCAACTTTCACTCACGTCAGTACTAATTTTTTTTTTCAACAATTATTTTTTTCACTAACTTTCAATAATTTTCCGCCGACTTGCAATCACGTCGGTACTAATTCTTTTTATAATTCCTTTTTCACTAGCTTCCAATAATTTTTCTCCGACTTTCAATCACGTCGGGCTCACCAGAATATATGTTGGGTTTTGGATTATTTCAAGTCGGTTCTCTCTGACTCCTGGTGTTCTTTAAATTAAAACAATGAACGACCCAACGTATATTGAAACAACAGGTTCACAAATTATTATCACTCTACAATTACCAATCAAAGTTTTATACGATTCTCTGCTCGGCGTTGATGCTTTGCAAGCAAACAATATTCACCTTTTGATCCTTTAGTTCTGTTGACTCTCGTTTTCCTCGGTTTCGGTTTGGTTTGATCTCTTTTCGCCTTTCCGTATTCTTAATTCTATTTCTTCTTTTCCCTACTTCCCTAATTCGTTTACCACTTTTCCTACATGTCTAATTCTTCGAACCCTAGCTGAGGCAGAATGCCGATTTTCTCTGATTTTCCCTTTGCTTATATACTCCTCGAAATCAGGATGACAAATGGTTATTGCCGAGCCAATCTTTCGTTTGACATTTTCTCCTACGTGTTTGCTTCGGCTGTCATCCATAATGGTCCAACGAATCCAGATAATTAATAGGCCCTACCGGTCTTCCTACGCGCGCTATCTTCTCCTTACTCTTTTCCCATTAATCATTGTGTCAAGCTAATGGGCCCATATCTTCCTTTTGTTTGCCTTTCTTCTTGTTTACCCAGCTCGGGTTTCCTTTATCTCTCGGGTTCTCCATTGGCTCGGGTTTCCCATTAGCTCGGGTTTTCCATTAGCCAATTAATTAATTAATTAACGTTTTCTGTTTTCATACGTTTGAATGTTTTTCGACCCTTTCTAACTCTTTTCTGATAAATCCCTAACCATCATCTTGTTGACCATTAGCTAATCTATACCTGTCCCGTTTT